>JANIWJ010000025.1:0-241016 GCA_030705055.1 Kodamaea plutei | reverse complement strand
TTGCCTCAGTAACGGCGAGTGAAGCGGCAAAAGCTCAAATTTGAAACCACTCCGGTGGGTTGTAATTTGAAGATTGTGTTCTGGACACGACCACGCCTATGTTCCTTGGAACAGGGTTAAATAGTACTCGCCAAAGATTTTCCGTTCGCAATTCCGCTAATATAGAGTTCTAGGTGCACGGGGAGTTGGGTTATTTCAGTATTGTTAGCTATATATGCATTTAAACATTTATCTCATGATTTTCTTCTGATGTCTTAGGCTCAAGTGGTTCAGGCGTCTTTAGTAAATCTTTAGGTTGGTAGGTCGATGGGATAGATACGTGGTCTATAAATGTGCTTCTGCTCGATTCTGGATACATGGCCACTGGATCGTCCTCAGTTGAATTTTCCTCGTTTGCATAACACACATTGTGTGTGCTGGTAGATCCTTGCATTCCAGTCTCCTCACCAGATCCCTTTCTTTCATTTGGATCTGCATTTCCGCTAACAATATATTCAATGGGTCTTTTCTCAGCAAAAGGGGAAGATTTAATACAACATTCAACCGGTACAATACCAGTTTTTTCAGCCGGTTTGGTTGAACTATCCTCTGCAACATCATCATTCTTATTACATACATTTGGTAATCCAGCGGCTGAGTCAGTATCATAATTTTCATTCAATGCTCCTGTATTTGAGTCAATATTACACTTTTCAATTGAAGTACCGGTATTTGAGTCGATATTGGAATCCTCTCTTGGAGTGACTATATTGGAATCATTCTTATTACTTTTATCCAATTTTTCAATAATATTGATGTCATTTAAAACTCCAATACCTAGGTCCTTCTCATCATTATCTCCTATTGGATTTACTGTAGAAACGCTAGTGCCGGTGGTGTCTTCCGTGTGGTTTTGTTGAGAGGGGTCGTTTTCTTTCAAGTTGGCACTGGAATCTGCTTCTTGTTTTGAATTGGCCTTGAGCTCATCATTAAGCATTTCTTCAACTTTGCTCTTATAGGCTGCAACCATCTTTGGTCTGTAACCTCTCAACTTTTGATTTTTTAAATCATTCAATATATCATCTAACGAGATATCATCAGGTACAGTTACTTGAACTAAAAAGAGATGTGATGCACTTCTAAATGGATTGTAAGATGTAAATGGTAATCTATGGCGTCTTTGTTTAAAAACACAAACCTTGACAGGTTCGTATTTAGCAAAAAATTCCTTTAATTCCTTTGCACCAATCCTAGAATAGTGACGCACCAAGATTGTGTCAAGAGATAACTCTGGTATTGTTGATTTCGTAACTACTTTTGAACCTTCAAAACCTTCTCCCTTTTTTTTGGGATCAATTGGTGCAATATCACTAGGGGGACTTGATGAACAGTTACTTTTAACAGGCTCATTTCGACCAACGTTAACAACCCGGTCAGAAGCCTCAATAGATAGGTTCAGTGGTTTGTCATTAACCTGCACCTCATTTTCATTTGCAATTTGTGAAGTATTTGGTTCCCCAAGTTTAGCGCCATTAGCCTTCTTACTTTGAGTGAAGACATACTTGCTCAAATGGAGAACTCTTCCATTAAGAACCTTCTTATTTAAACTATCAATGACTTGGTTTAACACTACTTCGCTTTCAAACTCCGCAAAGGCAATTCCAAGTGGTTTTTTTGCTCGGTAAAGTCGATAGGTGTGGGTTGGGATTAATACCATAATCCTAGTAAAAACATTAGTATAGACCTCTTTATAATAATTAAATCTTGTATACATACGGATTAAAGTCAGCCATAAAAGCTTCCAAATCATCCTCAGTGGTATTGTAATCCAAATTCTTAATGTAAACTCGATGCTTCGTCATAATCGGTGGTATGAAGATTTATAAAGCGCCTTCTATTTTTTTTTGCAGCATTTTAAAGGAGTTTTTTTTGGTATACAACAAAGCTTATGAGAAATGTCCAATTAAGCATTAATGGAAAGTCAAACTAAGTCCAAATAATAGTAGTTCTTATTGTCAAATCTTACCGCAAGTGTTATAATATTCTGTCTTAGTAGTCAAATTTACCCCTAATTTTGCTATAAACTTCACATCGCACTGAGTTGGATAGTATAATTTATAATTAACATGATTAAGAGTCAATATTATAAGATTCACAAGACTTAAGATGAACCCATCTAAACTTAGTCACTTTTATTTCATAAACATGAAAACTACAGCAGAATACATCTGATATAACATTACCAATGAGATTATTACATTACACTATTTATATGTAAATAAGCTTAGGCAGTCTTAGCAGCAGCCAAAGCCTTAGCAGTACCGTGCAAAGCGTATCTGTGGTTTCTCTTGAACTTGGCGTCAACACCCTTCAAGGAAGGGTATCTGTGAGACTTAGGCTTCTTGATACCGTTTCTGTGAGCCTTTCTGGTCTGGTTGTGGGCGGTGTGGTTCTTAGACTTAGACATTTTTAATGTTCTAGATTTGTTAGTATGACGTTTTAAACATAATAATTGGCGATACGAGTAGTTCATGCGATTATTGGTCCCCTTGGTTTATCTTCACATTATGAAAAGGTTACTGTTTCATGATTCATTTCTTTCAGTTCAGTTGGTCGATTTTAACAAATCATGCAAAGTTCAACAAGACCACTCAACATTTCAATATCAACAAGACAATCAATCTGACAGCTTTAGTGCTATTCATTCGATCTCTATCATATCCACCATACACTATCGTGACATACCCTTAACAAGAATTGCTTAGTACTATAAAAGATGTAGAAAAATCTTTAAAATTCACCCACGATGCGCGCACAGTGTGACGGACATTTTTCGTTAAATCACACGCACGGTTGAAAAAAATTTTCATGTCTAATTCACGTGTTACCGTTTTGTTGTTAGGGTTACAACCCTAATGTGATTTCTGACAACTCTAGCTTGTCACTAGTATGATGTAATGGTTGTCGTCTTGATTAACGCTATGATTACTTGATTACGAAACCATCATATGAATGGTCATCAAATATATGTCGTAGAGTTTACATGAGTATCATGAAAGACGTAGAAATTACTAATATACAGAGTGATTTATGGACAGGTTTCCTACTTGGCAACAGCAGCTGGAACATCCAAAGCCTTGGCTCTCTTGATGGCCTTAGCTTGGGCCTTGGCACCCATGATACCACCACCCCAGTGTCTTCTGTTGTCTTCGTACTTTTCGATAAAGTTGACGTTAACAGTTGAGATCAACTTAGCCAATTCAGTTTCGTCGGCACTGTTTACTTCAGTCAAGGCAACAACTGCGGCAGTCTTCTTGTGCACCAAGGTACCCAATCTAGCCTTGCCCTTCACGATAGCATATGGAATACCCATCTTCTTACATAAAGCTGGCAAAGAGACAACCAATTCAATTGGGTCTACATCGTTGGCAATCAAAACCAACTTAGCCTTCTTATTTTCAATCAAAGAGACAACATGGTTCAAACCATACTTCACAACAACTGGCTTTGGAGAGACATCCTTAGCAGACTTGCCTTCGGCGATGGCAGCAGCCTCCTTGGTCAATCTTTCCTTCTTCTCAGCGTCGGTTTCTGGTTGGTACTTGTTGAGTAACTTGAAAGCTTGAGTGGCAGTGTTCTTGTCCAAAGTGTTTTGGAACTGAGCAATTGCTGGTGGAACCTTCAATCTTAAATTCAAAATTTTCTTTTGTCTTTGCAATCTAACGTATTCCGGCCACTTAACAAATCTAGACAAGTTTCTCTTTGGCTGAATAGCTTGACCAATACCAAAGTTCTTTTGAGTAGACTCAAACAATGGGTTAATTGATGTAGCAGAAGCCTTAGACTTAGTAGCTAATGGAGCTGGAGCAACTTTCTTGGAGGAAGGCTGTATCATTGGATAGTTAGTTTCAAAAGTGTTCTAGAAGTTTTTCATTCGTCAACAAACATTCCCTTTTAAAAAACCAAAAACCTACAGTATCATTAAAAGATACTCAGCCTGTGCACAAGAAGTGATTAGCACATTCTTAAGACAGTTTGATAGGTAAATGGCAGCTCTTTGAGAAACGTTCTCTTTTTTTAAAAAAAAAAATGTGTTTTCAAATGATGCCACCACTTCTATCTTTACTAAAACTATACTAAAAAATAGTGAACATCACTCCTTGAACACAACCTTTATATGTCCTTTGTTGTTTTTAAGCAATAAGAAACGGTTTATGAGCTTATGGAGGATGTTGTCCAACGTCTTTCAAGATAACATACCATTATGTGATGAAAAGAATATGATTGAAGAATCTAAAGAGATGAAAAAATTTTCACTCGAAGTTTTTTCTTTTCAATGGTGCATGTTCTGCGATTTACATCTACAGTACCATATTTACTGCATATTTGGTTGCGAAAACCAGTTATAATGTAAGAATATAATATTAGAAGGATTGTATTTCTTCAAAGTACTCTACTCTCCTATTCAATTCTGAATCCAAAGATTTACGGACTGAGTGTCTGATATCGTCGACCATTGCCGGGTGAGCACAGCTCACAAAGGCGATTGAACCATCCGTGACTGCAAGTTCATTTTGGATGATGGTGGACATTTTTGGTCTTTTCTCTATGAACTGAACATGGCACAACTGAGACTGCATTTCATTTAATGAGTAGCTTTCATTTATTCTATTAGATTCCTTGGACAGATGAGTTATAGTTTTGTAAACAAGGGGTGTTTCACGAAGTTGTGGAGGCTGTGTGATGTACACGATTGGCTGAACGATTGTTCCCTTGAATTTGTTAAGTTCATCTGAGAACCAGCTAAGAGATTTCCAGTCACGAATTACCCAGTAAAACATGATTCTTTTTTTCTCATTATCTTTTGAAAGTCTTTTCGCCAAGTCCATGGCTTGGAAATACATACCAGGTACCCCGTTACCACCAGCTAAAAAGATAACATTATCAAACTTATGTATTGGTCTTGGCGACGAATATGGACCTTCCACAAGAACCCGAATTGTCATAGTGTTGTTTAATGATCTTTTCAACTGTTTCTGTAAACTATTGGTGATTCCACCTTTAATCTTGACATAGAAGGTTATGGTATTTTCTTCAAACACAGAATCAACTAATGTGAACGGATGTGACTGCCAGAAGTGGGTTGGTTTGAAAAAATGAATAAAAGCAAAAGACCCAGGATTGGGGGCCCAGAATGATGGTCTTGGGATTGTCACTCTTAACGTTGAGTCATCGTTCAACTCGACAGTAGCCTCTTGGATTCCAAAAATGGCTAGCCTTGATATTCTTAAAAATTTATCAAAGCACCAAATGGCTGTACAAGTAATAAAAAATTTATGTAAAATCATTTGTTTCGTGTGCTTCCAAGCGCCCACAACAAACAGAATACCGAATATGTTATGCATAAGCACAAACAATTCGTAATAGTTATTTCTAAGAACCCTAAAGGAATGAATTAGCATCAAGCAAGCTGCTGTAAACGCAAGTAAAGCATAGTAACCAAAGGGTCTCTTAAAAAAGTCCAAAAGTGCTCCCTCGCCCTCTTTCAGGATTGGGTTTGCAAGGGCACCTAAATGAATGCAAAGCATTATAACCATTACTCTAGCCATCCAGCGATGGAATGTAACAAACCTTGAGTAAGACCATCCAGTTATCCAGATCAAAATATTATTTCTTCCTGCAAATAAAAACAAGAGCGGAGAAGAGAATGCAGCCAACCCACCGGACCGCAGTCCAAGAGATGTAGCAATCAGAGAATCCACAGCCGATAAGTTTGATTGCAAAAAAACCCAGCATAAAGCTGTCCACGCCAAGACCACCAAACTTTCAAATCTAAGGGGGAGCTGAAATTGAATGATCCCCTTAAGCAAGCGCCCGGTTTGCGCATGGTATTTGTTTCCAGTTGGTGCCAATACCCAATGTGCTCTAAAACTGTTAATTGTGCGTCCATGTAAACCTTTGATCAAATTAGGGAAAAGATAATAGCTCCAATGGAAAATTGCAGCCATCGCCAAAACCGCAGCCCAAAACAGGATCAAAGCTATACCGTAGTACATGGAATAGTTTTCATTTCTGGCAACTAGCCACGATTTATTGTAAGCTTGTAATACTGCTTGTTTATCTGCTGCAACTGGCAAGTAGAATAGTTCTGTTGGGTTTTCTACCTCAGTTTGATTCACAATGTACTTGGTAGCGTTGTTATAGGAGAGAGCCAAATCTTCGTAAGTTATAGACCCTTTGCACGATTTGACAAATGGGGCCATATACTTCAAAGATGTACCGAAGTTGGTTGCTAAGCAGCTGCTTATAGATCCAAGAGCTTGTTGAATTTCCAAATTGCAGTAGTTCTGGGAGCTGTTTGCTTGGGGGTTGGTCAAGTTGGTAAATCGAACAGAATTACCCAACACAGATGCACAAGCTTCATATGCTAGACTTTCTTTTGCAACAATAAATTGGGCACAACTGCCCAATCCGAACATATATAACCCTACTACAAACTGTGCAACTTTCATGGTCTAGTGGATAATTGCAAAATAAAAAAAATTCACAAGCATCCATCCACTCTCTCGCTATATATTTATATGTTTCAACTACTCTAAGCATTCAAGCACTTGTACAGTTATTCATAGCGATATAAAATGAAATTTTGGTTAGAAAAAGCTAAAACCTAAAACAGCCTTTGGTTCCTCATTGGGTTAATTTTTCTTATCTTCCATTGGTTTCTCTGATGGAAAGAACGAATCAGGGGGGTTACAGTAATTGCTGAGCTTATTATAACGTAAATGCAAGATTACAGCCCACATGTGAGCTGTGTTCTTCTTTGACTTTTCTTGTTTTCCTCATAATCAATCTTCATATTGTTAACATTTTCTTGTTTTTTGTGCAGTTTTTGCAACTATTCTAAAATATTTTTGACAGTTGAAACTTAGAGTTTGCAAACAATGGAATTTTGGTGTGATAAAACAAATGAAGAATGCCTTACAAGAGCAGTCACCAAGACTCCACTGGGGGTGGACTGACTGAATAGTTCAGCGTTATGTTTCAAACATATTAGTAAACATTGATAAGAAAACTGATAAGGTGAACTGCCTCTTGGGATATCAGAAGAGAAGAAATCTTGAAAGAGAGATAAAAACAAAAAACTAGGATGCATAAGGACCCAAACGATTCCGGAATGAGTTCCGATCAGATTTCTGCCAGGTTTCTAAAGGGGTGTAGAGTAAGGACGCAATTTCATTGAAGTCCCCAACGTAATACTATCGGACCGAGCCGAGATCAATATTAACGGATTAATACCTAGGTGGTGCACAACTGGAACGCATGGCCATGTCACAAATTTCCAACAGGTGAACCCTATTTGAGTTGAGAAAATGGCATCAAGGAATGAAGTGGTGCCAGCTCCACTCGAAACAAAACCCATTCCCATTTCATCCAAATCCATGTTACATCGGCATATGGATATGCTCAAATCAAGTTAAACCAATCAAAAGAAAGAGAAAAGCTAGTGTCTAGAGCATCGGGTAAAGATTCTTCATACTGGACCCAATGTCCAAGTTTGTTAGATTACAAGTTTGCAACCACTACTAATTTACGCGAGAGTTCGTTCTAGGCAGGTGATACTAGGAGCTTTTTTTCATAACCAAATGCGTTTTGCAAGCATATGTGAAGTATAAGCCCCTTAAGGAATGCTACTGATCCGAATAGATAACACATGTTTGATAATTCCACTGAGATTAAGAACACTTGGCTAGGCAGCCACACATATGGTTAGATAGCTTTGGTATTGTAATATCATGAAACTTTCTCCTAAATAAGGATTTTCATTCAAGATTAACAGCAAAAATATACACGTTTGAAAAGACGATCTTACTGTTATCCACAATACAACGATAGCAGAAACGGTTATTGGAGATTCAATACAAAAGCAAGCAACCAACTAGCATTGAAATGTGGAGCAGAAAAATGTACAACATCCTCGGTAGACCAGTAAACACATACAAGCTCTACACGCAACAATAACGCTCTGGGCCTTCTATTGCAAAATCTCTCCCTTTCCAATTCATGTTAATAACTCTCTTATCCGTAGCCACTATTTAAGAAACTGGTTGAACACCATCAGCGGATAACCAGAACTGACTTCCCCCACTTTTTTTTGTTTTTTTGAATCATATGAAAAAGACATAAACCACAGAGGATGCCAACACAGTACGAGGACAAGTTGTATGCTAAGTTTGAGCCTTCTGACTCGTCACTCTTGGCCAACACATCGAATAACCATATTCTAACCGAATTTCCCATTCTTGCATCGGCGTTGTCGCTGATATTCCCGTACTTGCTCCTAATAGACTACTTTCTTGAGGTTGTAACATGGACGAACGATGACCCTTATCAGAACTTTTTAATTGTTGTTGTGTACCTGGTTGTGGTGATGTACTGGCAGATATGGAGCCATCTTATCTTACCACTTACATTGGCTCTTGCATTC
The DNA here is from genome assembly GCA_030705055.1 of Kodamaea plutei. Classification (NCBI taxonomy): domain Eukaryota; kingdom Fungi; phylum Ascomycota; class Pichiomycetes; order Serinales; family Debaryomycetaceae; genus Kodamaea; species Kodamaea plutei. Next base: position 232,552 of record JANIWJ010000025.1, on the reverse strand, counting down.
TCGGCTATTGTGTGGAACATCAGCAGCGTTGTGTATGATTCCAAATTCAACGAGAAGCCAACCGTGGACGAGGTGTTACATACTCTACACAACATCACAGTGAGAATTGAGATGTTGTTGAGACCAGTGAAGCACTTGCCATTCAAGTTTCGTAATTACCTCAAGCTCCTCATCCTGACTGGGTTGTTTACCCCAATTCATGTATTATTACTCAAGACCGTCATCACTCCTCAGAAGTATATCTGGTTTTGCGGATTGTTTACATTGACATACCATTCGCCATGGTCATTCACCCTCCGCCGCTTAGTATGGAGATCCGTCTACATCCGGAAATTCGCCGTAATCGCTACCGGTTTGGACATTAAATTGACAAGAAACAAAGATGGCGACTCGTCAATCTCAAACCTCCAAAGCCCTTCATTGAGTGACTCTGAAGAAAATCCAGAAAAACCTCCGTTGCTCAGTGACTTCAAAATCCTTAAAAAGTCAATCATATCCCCTACCCAATTAAAGCAGGTTGTGTTATTTCAGGTTTTGGAAAATGAAAGAAGATGGCTTGCTCTTGGATGGACCAAAAGACTTTTGCCAAACGAAAGGTCGAATCTTACATTTGATGGATCTTTGAGCCCAGTACTGTCGTTGGATGTTGATGAAGAATTTCCTTTCCCAGTATTCGAAAATGATTTACACAAGTATCTGTGGTCCTGGCTCGATACAGAATGGCAGTTGGACTTATCTTACAACAATAATGCAAACAAAAAAGGTTGGATGTACCATGACGGTTCCTGGGGGAAGTCCTCAGTATCTGATGGTTTTTCCAAAAACACTAGGTCTAGGAAATGGATCAGAAAGGCCGTCTTGGTCATCGATAAGAGAGAAACTACATATGATGAATAATGATTTGATATGATGATTTGTAGAGGTTTTTAGAAGGGGGAAGAAGTGGTCTATGTATGTCTTTGCAAGTCTATTAATCACAGTACACTCTACGTATATATGTCCGTTTACGAGTCCGCTTACGAGTCAGCTTAGAGCTACTTATGAGTCGGCTTGAGAGTCTACTTGTGACATTATAAGTGTTGGAAGTCGTAGAATCTATATTTGGCTTTTCAGTCTAAGTAAATAAATAGAGTTGCAAGACCAAAAAGAGAAATGAGTAGAGGATAAAATGCATGATAGCTTTCGCTGTACAAGCTATGATAAACGCTTCTGAGAACCAAATTATGTGTCGCGAAAATGTGGCATTGTCGTAAGCTTGACAAAATGATATTTGCGACACTTAAAACAAGTTAATTTGCGATGCGATTTTTCCATCTCTTTGATTAAAAGATAGACATCATGAGTGCCACTGCTGATATGAAATTTGAGGACATACCCAAGAAGTATATCGACACTCTGGCCCCAAAGGATATCGGGGAAGGTGGAAGAGTCAACGGAAAGGATTGGAAGTTAAAGAAAGATGCCTTCAGAGTGAAGACTTTAGGAGTGAAAAAGTTGAGCACTTTCAAAGACAGAGAAAGAAAGAAGTTATTAGAGGAACAATACAAGGCAAAGTTAAAGGAATTGAAAGATGAGAAGGAAAGTATCAGAACCGGCAGAATCAACGACATGAAGAAGAAGAGAGAAGCAAAGGAAGAAAAGGAAAGATACGAGAAGATTGCAGCCAAGATGCACGCAAAGAAGGTGGAGAGATTGAAGAGAAAGGAAAAGAGAAACAAGATGTTGAAGGAGCGTTAGTAATTTGTATAATAGACACTGTTAGGTTTTATAAGAATGGTAAAAGCATGTTTCATATTTCGTAGTGGCCAGAAATAAGAGTATTGTTCCATTAATGAGCACCATGCTCATGACCGACCAAGCTTTCATCGTAGTTCATGCTACTGTGCAATATCCAATTGTGTTGGGATCAGAGCCTCAGTTTCCAGGTTGCCACCACCACCACCACCCCATATCATCCCATAACTCCTGCACTCAGATGTTGAAAGTTACCCGGACATTCACGCATTTATTAAAATTTTTAGGAGACCTTTAGAAAAAAAAAATTATTGATTGTTTCTTCAATAGTTAATTTAGGGGGTAGAAGTTAAGATAGTTGAAACATTGCTGATAAGTGGCCGTAATTTCGACACTTTTCAGAATGAGAAATGCAATGATTCGAAATTTTAACAAGTGCCTTGAACAGCGCTAATGTGAGCGTGTGCTCTATACTATTTACTAGGTTAACTCTGATTGTTGATTGCTCAGCAAATTAGTGATTCTCTTTTAGGAATTATTTCCTTTTGTAGGTTGAATGCGCACTGTTACCCGGATTTTACGGCACGAGTATAAATAGACCCGAAGATCCTGCAAAATTTAGTTGTGCTCCACGCGACAGAGGAAAAAAAATCTACCGCTTCAAAAGTCGTTTCTGAACCAAAACCTGCACATTACTTTTTTAGTTGAGCCTATTGAATTGCGATAAAGGAACTATTGTATACTCAATAGATTGGTCAGACTACGCCTTCTCACACATATATTTGCATACTTCCCGAGATACATTCGCTTGTTGATCTCACAATTTTTTTTTTTTAATTAGGAAAACCACCTTTTTTTGTATTCTCACACACTATTTTTATATTGAATCATGGATTCTTTAAAATTACCAACCACTGCAGCAAGGGCAAAGGCTTTCACCGAGAAGGATTCACTTTTGTTCCCTCAAGGTATTGACGGTGAAAGTCAAAACAGTGGAGATTCACAATCTATTCAACAAGATGACCATAACATAAAACAAGAAAGGTCAGCAAACGTCGGAGATTTCATAGAACCAAAGCAAGATGAGGATGACGGTGCTACATCTGGTATTGTTCCAACATTACAGAATATTGTTGCTACTGTTAACTTAGATTGTCGGTTGGACTTGAAAACCATCGCTTTGCATGCACGTAACGCCGAATACAACCCTAAGCGTTTCGCTGCCGTTATTATGAGAATCAGAGAACCAAAGACAACTGCATTGATTTTCGCCTCCGGTAAAATGGTTGTTACTGGTGCCAAGTCTGAGGATGATTCGAAGTTAGCTTCCAGAAAGTATGCTAGAATTATCCAGAAGTTAGGTTTCAATGCCAAATTCACTGATTTTAAGATTCAAAATATTGTTGGTTCTTGTGATGTCAAATTCCCTATCAGATTGGAAGGTTTGGCCTTTTCACACGGAACTTTCTCGTCCTACGAACCCGAATTATTCCCTGGTTTGATCTATAGAATGGTTAAACCAAAGATTGTGTTGTTGATTTTCGTTTCCGGTAAGATTGTTTTGACTGGTGCCAAACAAAGAGAAGAAATTTATGCTGCTTTCGAAGCTATCTATCCGGTGTTGAGCGAATTCCGTAAATCTTAGTCATCCCATCCAAACTGTATTATATTATCTGATCAATCGATCGTCTTTTTAGCATATTCATAATAACAAACATCAAAATACAACCATTGCAAAGGTTATGTAATTTTATTTTTTTTGGTATTTTGTAGTTGATTACATTTCACCTTTGAATATGGAAACTGGACTGAATCTTCATAAGTAAGTCGATTGAAACCGATCACCATTCACCACCATTCAAAGTTGACTCTCTTTTAATCAAGTTGGCTTTCTTTTGATAATAGTTGACTGTCTTTTGATGAAAGTTGAGAGTGATTTTTTGTGAAGAAATTTGTAATGGAGGTCTTTGACTTGGCCGATTTCCTGCTAACATAAGTAATTTTCAGCACTTTGTCAGTTTTTGGTTTAAGGTCTTTGTAGTCTTTCAGACTAATATCTGATACGCGTTTTTGGTTTAAAGGTTTAGCATTTGACGCCAGACTACTGTCACATTGCTCTGAAACATTCTTCACCCTCATACCAAACATCGAGGTTATGTCACGTTGCTTGGATAACTTATAGTAATTTTTAGACTCAAAGTCAATTTTTGTGAGGGTGCATTCAAAATGGTCAAGATGCCTTAGTTCAAAGTCAACAAAGGCAGGGCAATGGTCTGACCCCATTATTTCGGGCCAAATATCTGAATTTGAGACTGAGGCGAGTAGTTCTGGGCAGCTTATGAGGAACAAGTCTATACGAGAGCCATGGTTAACAGCTCTGGAGGACGTCAATGTATTCCATACTGTGTAAATTTTTAGTCTTCGACCTTGTGAATACCTTGTTGTATCATAGAGAAATTGATTTTCCGAGTGTAGTGGGGGTTTTATGGAGATATCGTAGTGCAAGGATGGCCAAACGTACAGATTGAGGAGGGATCTAGCTGGGGTTGAAGACTTGAATTTTATGCAATGTGAGTAATTGAGCGATTCGAAATCGGAGCCTGAATGGAACAGGTTTGGATTTATGAGGCCCAAGGACCTTAACTCTTGGATGGAATCTGCATGGTCTATCAAGTCCAAGGATACGTTGATATCACCTGTGACCATCACCTTTTTACCCAACTGTCTGAGTCTTTTGCATCGTTCTAGTAGCACACGTAAGAATTGTAGGCGAAATTGTTCGCCCTCTTCTGTAGCCATGGAGTTTGCTGGACAGTATAACGCGAACACCACCAAGTTACAAGCGAGTTCGACCACCACGGCGCGACCTTCGCTGTCTAGATGCGAGGCGGATTCCTCAGTCATTTCTGGATATGCTCCTATGCCATCTGATTTGTTTGCGGTGAGAACACCTGTGATGCCCTCTTCAGCCTTGACTACTGTGAGGTGATGTCTTATCGAAGCTGGCTCCAGATCCTCGGGAACACGAACAAACAAGCCGACGCCCGAGTAGCCCTTCTTTACTTTGGGAAGCGATATAAAGGAACGGTAGTTGGCCAAGTGGCCTATATTGGGCACAATTGTTGAGATGTTACTTGGCGAGAGCTTAAGTTCCTGGAGAGTGACAACATCAGCGTCCATGAGTCGGAACACCCCATTAAGATCCTGGTTCTTTAACACGTTCCATGGCGTGTAGTTGAAGAGAGTGTTGATTCCATTCACGTTAAACGTAACATATCGCACGTTGTTTGGTGCTTTTGAGTGCATTGGTTTCGCATTTAAATATTTCGTCACGACAATTATCGTTTACACATTATCTGCCTTCTCCTTTCCCCCCTACATCAGTTTCACCTTGGCACTTTTCTCTACCCTTGCTACTTGTCAATTTTCTCTTTGCACTTGTGACCTTTCTCTGAGCAGTTTTCACTTTTCTCTTAGCACTTCTAATAGGTTTTCGTACTTAGCTTGTCTTACAGGTTTTTCATACTTCGCACTGAATTTTCTAGGCTGTATTCTCAGTCTTTTCAGTCTAATCTACAAACACCTCCAGTTAACACTTTAAACATTCCAGTTAACACTTTAAACATTCTAGTTAACACTTTAAACATTCCAGATAACACTTGTTAACAGTCCAGTTAACACTGGCAACCTTTTTGTTATGAACCAGTTAGTTTATACTAGAATAGATCAGCTTGACAACATTAACATGCACTACGAAAGACTTTCTGGGCCTGCACACCGAAGGGTCCGAGACAATAATTAAAGATTCTGGCTCCATATTGTTCAAACAATCTAATTATACTCCACACGCATTTGTCGATGGAGTTTTTTTGGCCACATAAGAAGTTCCACGATCAGCCATGTAATAAACAGAACTGAGAGAGACTAAAGGCACAATCTGTATAGCATGTACACAATACAGGCGAATCTTAGATCCATGGCATAGAAAATCAATCGCTGAATTTCAGACACAGTGCAATGTAGGTTTGTGCATCAGTAGTATTGTGCAGTTTTCCAAAAGAGTGCGTCTTGTTTGAAAAAACCTGTGTTCATAATGATTACATTGTAAGCTCATCAATCAACACACGCTATTGCATGTTGAACAAATCAAACCAGAAGCTTCCACAAAGCACGCATAGATTAGTTTGCATTTAGTCCTTCGGTATTGTGAATATGGTTTGCCTGTTCACAAACGAGCAACACACTATATACGCAAACTGACTCCTTATCTTTTCTGTGCCCCGCGTAACCGCGACACCTTAATTTTACTCAACAGCATAGATCTTAATTTGCATCCTTCCTCCGAGCCAAAATTTCTACAATACACATGCAAGATGCCCCCATCTAGCCTCTTCTATGCACCCTAAACGCGACTAACTTCCATCAACCCTGAATCGCGATCCATAATGATTGTACTGGGCTTTAACCTCTTTGAGTTAAAATACCGCAATCATAACAAAATTGTCGATCAGACGCGGTCGTCATCCTAACATTATAGATTGTTACACAAAACTAGCAACAGCACACACACAGACACAATTTTTTTTCCTCTACTCCGTCAAAAAAAAAGAAGTAGCCAAAAAAAAAATAAAGAACTACAAAACATTTATAGGCAACACGAGTGGTGTGACGCTGTCCAAACAAGCTTTAGGAATAATTTGAAGATTCTGAATACATAGGAATAATATTAAGGACCCGGTGAACGTTATTGCAAACGAAAAACGAAAGGAACGAGTGAGTTAACGAGATTTTTAGAGGCAAATCATACAAAGGCTGTGTATTTTATTGAAGGCGGTAGAAGGAAAAGGAACCCACAACGGAAATATAAACAAGAAGAACGACATGAACTCTACGTTAATCGACACTGATAGCTTTATTCGGAGCTCACCATTCAAGATCACACACAACGACTCGTTGTCGAGCTACAACTTATTGAACACTACGCCCGATCTTTTGAAGTTCCAGCTCCAGGAGCAGTACCGGAGCAAATTGAATGAAATGAAAACCATTGGCGAAGGTGAGGTTTCGCTTGGTAAGCCTGGCGGCCACGATAAGGCCGATCTCCATATGTTGAACACACAATTTTTGGAGGACTCGTTCAATTCCCACCTCCAATCCAACTTGGATTCAGGAAACATAACTCTCTTGAACGAGCTGTTGCCCAGTCTCAGCTCGACTCCCACCAGCATCTCAGAGGACTTTGAGATCGACTCGTTCATTTTGAACAACTCAAATAAACCAACTTACCTCAACTTGAAGGTTCTAATTGAAAACCTGATTTTGGACACCCTGAAGATCAACAAAGATCTGATCTTGCTGTTGGGTGCGTTAAAGAACTTGAAGGACTCAATAGATGAACAAGCCGACTTGAAAGAGTACCTCATTTCAAAAATTAACATCTCCCAACAATTTGTTTCGAATATTATTTTCAAACACTCGGAATCAAAAGACCACCAACCCGAGTCTGAAGACGAAGACGACGATATTCTCGATTCAGGCTTGCTCCTTAAAATCCTCAAGCTGAATATGGTTTTACAAGACCAGCTCCTTAAGACAAATGCTAAATTGGATGACTTGACAACAAAATTAAATAACCATAACATGGCATGTTTAGTTTTAGGTTACGTTGAGGACGTGAAGTTGTCTCTGAACTCATCAAAGTTTATACCGTCTTCCACAAACCAAGACGAATCCCAATCCCCGTACTCAAGTCCACGCAAGATGATGGGCTCTCCAACTAAAAAGTACTCTTCGGATGCGTTGTTGAAGCAATTCGATGTTCTATTCTCACATATTGCTTCCATTGCTGTACAAAACCACATTGCTCTCCCACCACCACCATCACCATCTGATGGTGAGTCGATAGAGCTGAAGACAAAATGGGCCCAACAGTGTATCGATGCCGTTTTGCTTAATAACAACGCCAATGGTATCGCAACTAAACCATTATCTAGTGACACCCAAAACGGCTCAAGCAACGACCGTCTTTTAGCGGAGTACAAAACCGCATTGAACGACTTGCGTTTCTCACATCAATTCCTTACCAAAGAGTACGAGCTTTCTAGGGATAGTCTGATGAAGGCTATTCATGAGTATCGTAAGAAGATTGCAGGTTTAGAGAGGGAGTTATCCAAGGTGACCTCTATACACAACAACCGGGACCAGAATCATTCTAATAGTAGCAGTATAAGCTCTGTGAGCGACTACGACTCTGTTGCAAGCAAGGACAAGGAGATTTCGCGTTTGCGCCGTGAGTTAAATTTGCTTCGTATTGACAAGTTGGGCTTGAAGAATGTTGGGGGGACCAGCTTAAATTCCAACTTGCTTTCTTCTGGCTACGAGCCTACAATGGCTCTGAGTTCGCTGACTTCTTTGGTGAACAATTTCCAAAACCACGGCTATGCGTCCATGGATGGTCTTTCTCTTCCAGACCACCAACCACATCACAGTGGAGATGACTCCGACGATCTCCACCTGATAAACAGCACACTGACGCGCCCCACATCCATCAATGGAACTGTTCCAAGCACAGGCTCCCTGGGCATGAGTACAGGTATCCTAAGAAAGGAATTCAAAAAAATCGTTGGTGAAATGCATGACCAATATGAAGTTGAGTTGAGTGAAGAGAGAATCAGAAGAAGAAAGTTGCAACTGGAGCTTGAAAAGTTGCGTAGTTTATAGGTATTTATTTGTAGTATAGCCGAACAGTGCAAGGTAATGGATCTTTATGATAATTCTTTTGTAGATTCACATAGTTCACAGTACATAAGTATATTTTATGGCTTCCTTTCCATATAGTCGGACTTATATAGACAGACTTTACATAAACTAGCATACTTTTCACGGACTAGACTTTTCTATACTTCGTACTGGTGTCTTTATGTATGGTACTCTGTATGGATTTTGCTCTTGAGCTTATGTACCTGAACTTGCGAACTTAAACTTAAGGACTAGCTTAAGAACTTGGACGTGAACTTAACGAATTAGATTTAAGAACTTGAACTTAACTATGAATGAACTTAACTATGAATGAACTTAACTATGAATGAACTTAACTATGAATGAACTTAACTATGAATGAACTTAACTATGAATGAACTTAACTATGAATGAACTTAACTATGAATGAACTTAACTATGAATGAACTTAACTATGAATGAACTTAACTATGAATGAACTTAAAAACATGTGAACATGTGTAGTAGTCACTTGTATACTTTGTAAAACATATGAACATTCTGGACCTGACTATTGATAATTCTCCGAAATATCATGCGGTTTCATTAATTTAAGGACTCTGCATAGATTTTACATATGAACTCTACAGACTGTGATCAAGATAATAAACTTTATGGAATCTAATGAACTTATGCTGTCTAGTGAACTTCCTATGACTCTTGTATGAAATTTTATAAACTTTAGGATTTCTTCGATGAACTCTCTCTGATCTCTAAATCTCTAAATTGTTTGTCTTAATCGCGTGAGTGCAAAAAATGATTTGAACGCGAATGAAACATGACATGAATGGAGCCAATGGCGGTGCTGGCAGTGCCGGTGGCGCCTCAGTTACGGGGAATAACTTTCAGCAGCTCTTCCAACAAGGATTTCAAGATGGTAGGAGACAAAACGAAATGGAAAAGGGAGTACCTGACCCTATGGACGTACGAAGACAGCGAGCTTCACATCTGCATGAGACTGTTCAAATGTACCAGAAAGAGAACAGAGTTACATTACAAAGTTTCCAGAGGCCTCAGATTAGAGTACAGGATGAGAGTGCTGATTTCGACCAGGTTTCACAGCCGACAGAGCACCTTGGGGAGGTTTCCCATCTGGTGATCCAGAATGACCAGAATGACCAGAATGTACTGAATGTACTAAATGTATATCAACAAAGTCATCAGGATGTTCATAATATACAGAATATTCATCTGAATCATCAGAATTCACAGATTCTTCAAAATCATCAGAATTCACAGATTCTTCAAAATCATCAGAATTCACAGATTCTTCAAAATCATCAGAATTCACAGATTCTTCAAAATCATCAGAATTCACAGATTCTTCAAAATCACCAGAATTCACAGATTCTTCAAAATCATCAGATTACACAATTTAACCAACCAGTCCCGGAGAATGGGCAATTTCAACAGCAAGCACACAACGCAAATGTATCCATTGGATTACGAAACTACCAACCATTGAATCAATTCACATTAGGGCAGTTCCAGGTGCTGCCCAACTTTGCATTCCAACCTAACTCGAACGAGCTAGCGATTGGTCAACTCATTAAAAGCAGCCAATTATTCATTTCTCAAGCTCACCAGCAAGTGACGACGCTAAAGCATAAAGATTACTGTCGGATGATTGCGTGTTCGATCAAGTTACTTTTGATGATAATCAAGAAATACGAGCACTCGCTTGATCCATACACGTTGGTATATGTGAACTATCGATTGGCCAAGGTTTACTTTGAAGAAACGGAGAATGTGGAGAGAGCCGACGAGTATGTGAATCGCGCCATCAGTGTAGCTATGCGGAACGGGTTCACGGATATGCGGTACCAGAGTGAATTTTTGATGGGGAAGATTCTTGAGAAGACCAACCCGATGATGGTAGCCAACTACCTTAACGCACGGATCCAGGAGTACGCATCGATGGGGATGTACAATTACGCCAACATGATGCAACTTTTCCAAATTTCCAACTATATAGTGGTGGACCCACAGGCAGCGTTGGTTGTGATCCAAAACTTAACGCGCAGTCCCGTGCTTGACCCTCAAACACGGACGCTCTGCTTGGTGTACCAGAGCAACTTACACCTACACCGAGGCTCACCAAGTTTATCCATCCAGATTTTAACAGATCTAGAGCAGATGTTGAGTGGTACAGGGTTGGTGATCCCCATCCAGCTCACAGCAATGTTGCTAGTGCTGAAGTTTTTGGCTTTGATCCAAACGAATTCCCCAACCAAGGAGTATATGCTGATTGTAAGTCAATTCATGGCCATGCAGCAAAAGAGCAGCTGGCAACTGTGGAACGAAGACGGCACGTTCAATGTTCAAGTGAACAGTGGGTTTTCTTTTAAAGTGAATTGGATGAACTCCGACGAGTTTGTAGTGCTTGTGTATTTCCTTACTGGAGTGAATCTCGTTAACGAGGCAGCCAATGGCAAGAGGAAGGCAAAGAAGGTGTTTGACAAGTGCATCCAAATCATAGACAAGCAACTTAAAGACATGTGTGGTAGCGGGAAACGCAACTTTTCGCTGTCGCATATGTCGCATAGTATCTCTCGCTTCAAGTACATCAAGTATAACATCCATTACTACCAAGCATGGAGCGGGTTTATGAACAACGAGTTCAAGGACATCAACTATTTGAACGAGTTCATGCTGGAGTATAACAAGGGGTTTGATGCCGAATCGTTATGCTACTTCCAACTACTTGTGCCCAAAGTACTCTATCTTTTTGCAGTACACTATCATTTTATGGGAGATTTACAAGCATCCAAGTTTTACTATGCTAAGGTTAGAAACCTCACTAGTGTGACGAGCCCAGTCAAGTTGGACGATTCCTTTATGCAATTGAGTGTGGGCGTCGGCCCCTCATCGCTCCAGGCCCGTGGCGAGTTCAACCAACTCTATGTGTACTCAACAATCCACTTGATGATTTTGACCGAGTTCGAAATCAAAGAGATCTCGCAGGACTCAAGCTCAAACCCTAAATTGCCAAACTACTACAAGCTCAAGGCGGCCCTTCAACAAGACTTGACAACCATTTTCAAGTGCCATTCTTCCTCAAATGCTTTTGCTTCCAACTTTACAAATTCGGACGGGTTGCTCAAACTAACCTACCATCTTTTATTAAACGTCTATAACGACCAACCCATGGAACAGCCGCTTTTACAAGCTATGGATTCATGGGTCCAGCAGGTGCAAGCACCTCACTTCCCGTTCATAATTAACCTCATGACTTATATGATATACGTTGGAACCGACAATATAGAACAGAAGAATCACTTTCTACAAAAGTGTTTGGCCATTATCTCATCTTCCTCACAATCGGACAATGATAAGATTATCAATGTGTTTATTTTGAAGAGCTTGATACAACATTTCCGCAACACCGGCGAGAATGAAAAGACAAGTATGGCTGAGTTCCAATTGCAGTTCTTCCTGGATCTGTTAAATGAAAAACTCTCTTTTTTGAAAGCAAATGTTGATTTCAACTTGCTGGTTGTGTAAGTAATCATATTTTCTGATCTGAGATTGTAGCTGTATGGTAATCCGGTTGTATAAGGTTAACTTTATCATAAATGGTGAATATCAATAGCGAATATCATATTGACTATTGATATCATAAGTTGTAATGTCGATGAATATCATAAGTTGTAATATCAAAAGTTATAATATCAATGAATATCAATAGATATCAATGGATCATATTTGCTGTGTGGAATTCGGCTGTAATATCCTCTGCTAAAATCAATATTCCAAAATCCTCATCGATATTTAATTGTATACTCTGATGGAAGCGAAACTACAAACTATGTTACTCAATATATATTAAATGTACAAATGGATTTACTTGTCAGACTTCTTAGACTTCTTAGACTTCTTTTCGGATTCGTCGTCATCTTCAGCCTTTCTCTTCTTTTCCTTCTTTTCCTTCTTTTCCTTCTTTTCCTTCTTTTCCTTCTTATCCTTCTTGTCCTTCTTTTCCTTCTTTTCCTCGGAGTCTTCCTTAGATTCGACTTCTTCGATCAAGGTCTTCTTTGGAAGTTGGACTTCAGGAGCAGCCAATTTAGATTCTGGGACGGCTGGAGCTGGAGTGTCGTCATGGTCGGTGTAGTCCTTCTTCCATGATTCTGGGGTATTTTCATTGTTTCTACCATACTTGTCCAACTTACCGTCGGCCTTCAATTGCTTCTTCTTTTGAGCAACTGGACCAAGACCCCATCTTCTTGGGTAGGTGTCACGTTCCATAATGCATCTCTTGACCTTTGCTACAACACCGTGGTCGCAGCCTTGCAAGTCCACGGTAGTCATTTGGGCAATACCGATGGCGATGGCTTCACCCTTGGTGGTCATCAAAACAACTTCGTCGTATAATTCGATTCCTTCTTCGTAGCGCAACAAACCTGGAATCATCAACTTTGCACCGTAACAGACAGAGTTTACTGCGGAGTCCTTGACGACAATTCTCTTGTAGCCAACCAACAAGGTTTCCAATGGTTGGATGATCTTTCTCAAGTAGGATTCATCTCTGGTGTTGTCATAAACGTACTGGGCGTCCAAGACATCGTGCAAGGTGACCAAACTGTCGTCTTCACCCATAGCACCGGATCTCACACGACGCAATTCTTGCATGTGACCACCAACACCCAACAACATACCCAAGTGAACACACAAGGTTCTCATATAGGTACCGGCTTCACAGGAGGCCCAGAAAACACCCAAACCACGCTTGTTGTCAAATTCAATCAACTTGGAGTCGTAAACAGTTCTGACTCTCAATTGTCTCTTGACGGCAGAGATCAATGGAGGTCTTTGGAAAAGAGCACCAGTCAAGTTCTCAAGGGAACGGCCCAAGTCCTTGGCGTCCTTCAACTCGTCGTGTAATCTGACAATACAGACATACTCCTTACCAGCACCTTGCTGGGACTTGACCAAACGGGTGGCTCTGTCAACACATACAATCAAACAACCAGTAACCTTTGGATCTAAGGTTCCAGAATGACCGGTCTTCTCAACTCTCAAGATTCTCTTAATCCAGGCTACAACTTCGTGCGAAGATGGGTTGGATGGCTTATCAAGGTTAATGACACCTGAGGAAACATACGACTTAAGGTCTCTCTTGAGTGGGGTGGAACCAGATGGAATAGGAGTGTAGTGTCCACTTCTAACCAACAATTTGTCGTAGTTCTTCAACAAAAGGGGCCACTCTGAAGTGTTGCTCGATGGAGTAGTGCTCTCCGGCTTGATAACGTACTCAGACATGGTAATTGATGTGATGAGTGAAAAGAGGATTTTCAGAAAAAAGCTATGGAAAAAAAATAGAGCATCGTGCGGCTCATGAAAAATTCCTATTCGGGAACAACCCACACAGTCGCTTTCCGTGACTGCGAAAACAGCAATTACGAACATCAACAGTATGAATGCCGAACAGCTAACGTAAAACTTCTGTGCAAATAGTATAGCATTGAATATGTCCAGGAATTTAGGGCAGTGAAATATCAATAGAATATTTACAATCTCAACAAAAACTGACAAGAAAGTAGAAGCCACTTGGTCAATAGCCACTGAATAGTACTCATGAAAAGTGTATGGATGGAAGCGATTAATACTGTCAAGAGAGCTGACAGATGGCAGTTTGATTAGAGTGAGTTAAGAGAGCTGACAGATTGCAGTGCAATCAATGAAAGCACAGTTTAGAAAGAGCTGAAAATATAGTTAAATAGGTATTGACAGAAATCGGGGAGAGATCGCAAAAGGTTAACAGCTTCAAATCAGCAACGATAACGAAAATTATGGTTAAAAGATCCAAATAAGCTGCTTTCTTCTTCAAGCTATTGGTTATACTTCCGATTGAAAGAATTTGAGATCAAATCAATTGCTTTTGCCTTTTATCAAACTGATATTTGTGTGCTACTTGAGTGAAGAATATACCAGACCAGAGAGCAGTCCAAACACAGGACTATGGAGCAGACAAAGTTTAACCAGAATGTAGCTCAATGCAGTCAACCAGCGCCCGTGCATAGAGCTAGTAATTCAAATTGTTGTTTAAAATTCTTACTCCCAACTTAGGTTACTGCTTCCAAGTTTTTTACGAAACGATTCAAAATGTTTCACGATACTGTTGAAAGCAGTTTAATCTGATTCAATCTTTCAGTAGAACATTCATATCTGACCAAGAATTAAAAAATTATCATTGGGGCGCACTTGGGTTTAGATTTCTAAATTACGTAGAGTGCATTGTAACATTCACAAAAGAACTTCAAGTACTTTGGCTTTGGAAAATTTACTTTATTCAAGCCTAAAAGAACAGAACTATGAGAATAAGTATATGGACAAGGCAATTGATTTGTAATCTACTATTTAAATTCATGTTAGTTGAAAGTTGAAAGTTGACACTATGACAAAGGGTTTGAACAACAGCTGCAATCAAGCACCAATGTATACATGATATAAATAAGCATCAAATACATTAGGCAAATCTACTGCATGCAATTGGGGCCAGAATTCGAAAGGTGAAAACTTAAAAAAGCTTAACGGAATCTTAAAGAATTACAACACCAGTACTTAGAAGGCGTAAACTAACAAGAATTAAGTGGGCAAAGTTCATGGAAAGTCAATTGTTATACGACTTAGAAAAACTCAACAATTGGGTTCCCAGTTGGTATACAGTAGCTATTAATCAACAGGCTCACTTGCTTGTTAATCATTCTGGAAATGTAGATTCTCCTGCTGTTCACATTCTACAGAAAAATGCACCCCCCATTGTCTCTTTTATCGTTCTCAAAATACCCCAAAATTTCACTTTGGGTGCTAAAGTTTAATAGTTACAGTCGCACCAAAAAGACCATAATGCTGGGTTTCAGATGCCCGAATGGTTGCAAATATAAAACATCCGACCCAAGTTGCCTTTTTTCTAGATGAGAGCAGTCAGGC
The DNA here is from genome assembly GCA_030705055.1 of Kodamaea plutei. Lineage (NCBI taxonomy): Eukaryota > Fungi > Ascomycota > Pichiomycetes > Serinales > Debaryomycetaceae > Kodamaea > Kodamaea plutei. The sequence continues at coordinate 217,111 of JANIWJ010000025.1, read as the reverse complement.
ATATTTAGGCCCAATTATAACCTAATAATCAGTGTATATAACAATGTGCACCTACTATTAACCATTAGTATTCTATCACATTTCTGTATCGCAGCTGTTTTTGAATTTCTTTTATAGTGTTAAAAGCACATCAGAGAGCCATAGACCAACTCACAACTCAATCAATAGACGTCAAATTATCGTTAACTACTTATTGGAAATGGTTGAAAATTCCTTATCCTTCCTTACAGGTTTTTACACAAATTAATTTAATCAGTTCACTCAGAAATTGAAATAATCAACGACTGAATAAATACAAGTTCACCAAGGAAGTTGCCTTCTGAAATGTATTCAATCATTTATAATTTCACTATGATAATATCAGAAACCTACATGAAATTTCGATAAAAGGTATATATTAATACGTGGGTAAACGAAGTAATGAATTAAATAAGAAGGGAATAAATCATAGATTTAGACGAACTGAGACACAAGAATCATGATAGCCATGTACAACTTGGATTGAACATGAATAGGTGCAGATTGCTCGAATGTAGAAATTGAAGAACTACCGATTTCAGATGAAGAGGAAGCCTCGCCAGATGGTGGGGTACCACTTTGTCCTGGGTTATTTGGAGTGTCTGGGTTATTTGGAGTGTCTGGGTTATTTGGAGTGTCTGGGTTCTTTGGAGTGTCTGGGTTCTTTGGAGTGTCTGGGTTCTTTGGAGTGTCTGGGTTCTTTGGAGTGTCTGGGTTCTTTGGAGTGTCTGGGTTCTTTGGAGTGTCTGGGTTCCTTGGATTACCATCAGTTGGGATTGCTGTTGGAACCTCAGTCATAGAAGTCTTCGTTTTTGTAACAGTCGAAACATCTGGAAGAGGTGTAGTAGGGTTGATAGGAGGTGTATCAGTGGTGCTGGATTCGCTAGTAACAGATGAACTGTTCCAGTAGTTAGGACCTCCAGTCTTTGGTACATAAACGATTATACTACCGGTCTTGCCTGGAACACCAGGAACAGTGGATGTGGAAGTCACAGTTCCAGTCCATGGTTCGGTGGTAGTAACAGTAGGAATTGGAACTTCCACAATGATAGTCGGAGTTCCATCTGGACCAGTGACAGTGGTTGTGGTGGTGATAGTGCCAGTTCCAGTGGTGGTTGTTGTTGGTGGAGGAACCAAGACAATGATGCTACCGGTCTTACCTGGAACACCAGGAACAGTGGATGTGGAAGTCACAGTTCCAGTCCATGGTTCGGTGGTAGTAACAGTAGGAATTGGAACTTCCACAATGATAGTTGGCTTACCATCTGGCCCCGTAGCAGTGGTTGTGGTGGTGATAGTTCCAGTTCCAGTGCTAGTTGTAGTCGGAGTCACTTCAGGAGGAACCAAGACAATGATGCTACCGGTCTTACCTGGAACACCAGGAACAGTGGATGTGGAAGTCACAGTTCCAGTCCATGGTTCGGTGGTAGTAACAGTAGGAACCGGGACCAAGATTTGAATTGTCCTGGTGTGACCTGGCCCAGTTTCGTAAGGCAAAGTAGTGACCAGCGTTTTTGAACCAGTCCAAGTAACCGTTTCAAGAACATCCTTGTTACCTTCTGAGCCAGTGTTACTATTCTGGTAATTTCTGTAAGAGATTACCTGACTAGTGTCTACCTGTGAACCATCGGAACAAGTGTGCTGATTGGTAAAAGCAAGCTGGTAATAGTTTTTTGCAGAAAAGGCAGTTATAAGATCGATATAAGGATGGGATCCAGCAGGAACGGATTTGTAATGGATAGCCACTTCTCTCTTTGTACATTCAACTGTGTATTCAAAATCCAATTTGTTAGCATCTGTAGGAAGGAACCACGGGTTGATTTTAGATGTGAAAGAAGCATGAAAACTGGAACAGTCAATTTCAGCATTTTCACTTACAATACCCATTGTACCTTCTTTATAACCACCAGGACACCTATCTGAAATCAAGCTGACTTGCTTCAGGAAACCTAACTGTGGAAGTAATCTGACACCCAGAAGGTAACGTGCTTGTCTATCCTTGGTTTCTGGCCCAAAATTAACCTTGGTTGAGATTTCATGGTCACCGTCTTTGTAAGTTACTGTGTTTTCACCGATCGTGAAGCATTTTGAATCAACGATATCGGCGTTATCACTTCCACCACCAACGTTAAAAGTGACAGGAAAAGAGATTTCACCATTGACGTCCGTGCCGTCTGTTACACTTTCTGTGGCGGTACATGTAATTTGGGAACCAGCAGTAATAATCTCACCACCTCTCAAATTACAGTTTGCAAAGACTTCATTACCTACTGTCAATTTTATTTCTGGTGTATCAGTGGTGAATTTAAAAACACAAGGCATATCAAGCGTGAAGGTGTCACCAGAAGCAACTTCCCCTCCCTTAATTGCCCACGAAACAGTGTTAATCCAACTAGGAGATCTGGGTGACTCAGCACCTCCTTTAACATGCACAATAGAATCAAGACTAGTGAAAATTCCCAGTACTTCTTTTGCTGCTATACCGTTGACAAGCAACAAGGCATATAAAACATTTACCAACATATTAAGTAAAGTATTTTTGTGTCTATAGTAATTTGAATTAAAGAGAATAAGCTAAACTATTTATATTGTAGCGATTTTAAGGCTGTTGATTGTAGTACTCTTAAGGTCATCTACAGCACGGTTCCTTCCGTTTCCAAAGGGTAGAAACACACTTTGTGAAAGCTGCAATATTTTCTGTCTATTGGAGCCTTTCTGGATTGTGTAACATAATTGACATCTTCTATGGTATGAGCCTTTGTCACTTAAACCCGAGAGCAAGCACTTTTGCATAGTGAGGGAAAGAATGGACGAATTTGGAAACGGAGTTACTGATATTGGGTTTTCGGAATAACTAATTCTCTGGTATATGGAGCACAATACCAACTACGAGTAGACTGTGACATTGATGCAAAGGGCTCTTTGAAAAAAATTTGATAGCCTAAAAATAAGAGAGATGCAAATAGTTAACAATAGTTTCTAAGTATAGGACTGCTTCATGATGAATTGTAGTTCATGACTTGCATTATTTGATGTAGAGCATTGTGAACTAATCTGTTAATATTTTAGGAAGCCCTTGTATAATACATATCAATATCTCGGCAATAGTATTAAATACGAGATAACTATACTACAGCTTTTCAGTATAAAAATTGTCGTGACCATTAAATGGCTATAATTCAGAACATCAAGGGAATCCAAAAGTTTATACATTAACAATATGAGTTTTATTTTGCTTTTTTTTTTCATTTTGGATTGCTCAATGCCTGTTTCATATTTGTCATTAAAAATGTTCTAATTGTGACACCAAAAGCATCTACCTTTAACCACAGTGAGATTTCATGACCGTTTTATTCTCTTACGGAGTATGATTATTACACTAAGAATTGTTGTTGAATAAAAACAAATTTGTGCAACACTCTTTTTCATTTGACAGCAATCTACTGTAGGTATAGCCTTTCCGAATTAGGGTCTTTAACGTCACTGAAGACAAAAAGATTACGGTACAATAGAGATCTAAAGAAAAAAATTATTTGTTTTGTAGTACTAATTAGGCATTGTAAGGCCACATGTGACATTGGTAATCACAACTTGTTCATCAGTCAATTAGAACATTCATGATATCCAGCTTTTCCGAATTCAACATTGAACTTGCTAATTTTATGTAGTCTGCAGTTACTCGGCATATTCGTATTGCAAAAAGCTTCACATAGATTGCTGAAAACAAAACACCAAAAATACAGCTTAGTCGCACGAATGAGACGTGGTCTAGATGTGAACATACAGGCCATGTCCAATATTAATATGCAAGCTATTACGGATGACATCGATCCCTTTTTTCAAATCTTCCATTCATTGTTATTTACAACATAATCCAAGAGCCCACTCCAGAACAACCTTCCAAAAATTCGTTCTCTCTGGAACATTTATTTGTAATTCCGCTGAAAATTCCCAACTCTCTAGCGAATACCAAAAAAACGACAAAACTTTAAGCCCTTGTGCACACTAACACTTGACTCTAAGCAGCTTCTAAAAGCATTTTGCTATCTCCTATAACCGTACAAACTTATATAAAATGTAAAAGCTCCTTGTATTCTAATGGATCTTTTAGCCTGGAATAATTCTGGCCTTCCTCCACTCTGTCACATAAAACTCATTAAGTACGAATACCCTACCTTGTAATAATTCGTGTATTCTAGTCCTCAATACCAAAAAATATAAGCTTTCTCAATTTATATATTTATGCATCGCAAAACCTAAAAGTTTGCAAGCACTTGAGAAACGTCTACGTTAATAGTAACCCTGCATATCACTCTGTACCATAAACTATTGAGCGGGTTCTTCATATACAGGAGTCATGTGGAATCGCAACTAATCTGTACTTATAAAGTACCATACAAGATGAGTAGTTACATAACCATTTTGCTCAATGCTCCTATATTTTATAGGCATTTCTTTTTTGAAATAACAGCTTGGTTCCTATAGTTGTGGTTATATGAACTGAGAGGTTGTTAATTTCTTTGCATGTATATTGAATTCGTTTTGATTCTTATTATTATTCTATTCACTATTCTAGAGTATTGAAATGAGTAATTGTTACCATTTGGATAAAAAAATAAACTAGATCGAAAGTAAAGGAATACCACTTAATCAAAGGGACCCCGAAGAAACTTTAAAGCAGATAGTTTAGAGCAAAAATAGTTCTAAATATTTCAAATGAGATGTTTTGTGTGAGATCTATTCAAATCGCAGAATAATACAGAGAGTTTCACATATGAACAATTTCCTCAATGTCCCAGGCGTCGTCTCTCTTTATTATATGCGGAGAACCAGAATCAATGCCTCCAATATTCTTGGGGCCATATTTACCAACATTTGCTTGAAGAGAATCATCGCCAAAGTTGTCTCCGCGGGGTTGATCTTTGTAAGGTTTGCCATCCCAGCAGTACTTCTCAAAACATTTCTTACATTGTTCTGAGGGTAACAAACCTTGTCTCTCTTGTTCTCTCTTAATAATAGCACATCCAACACAAACCTCCCATTCACCATCCAAAGTGCCGTTTAATCGTGTAACTATTTCGTATCCATTCTTTATCATAGAATTTCTTTCACTGTCTGTGTACACGAACTTTGTAGTAGAAGTGTTTGAAAAGTAAGTCATAGGTCTGTTAGCCAAATACACAATTAGTGGGGCATCAGTTGTTGAAAAACTTGTATTCGATCTAATGTTGCAGCCAAAGAAGGCTGGTCTAGAAGTCAAATTACCATTTCTGAAAGTAAATTGATCAGGAACTTCGGGCATGTAGTAATTATCCCCTTGTGATGTTTTAGATCTTTGGTATGTTTTGTATAAACTACTGCCATCAGGCCAATTATTCACGTCTGCAGACGTATCATGAGCAAATATTATATCAATGCTTCTTTCCTTTTGTAATAAAACTGACAATGGAACGTTCTGACCGTCTAATCCACCATCAGCCAATAAGAGCTTACGGCTAGACACTAAAACTTCTTTACTGTTTGAGCGATAAAATGGATTGGCCACCCAGTTTGCAAACAAGATATTTAAACTTGGATTAACAAGAAATGTATTCACAAGAGAAGCGAGGGGCTTCGGTAAAGAATCCACTGATTTGAAAATAACGTTGAGGGCAGACAGTGATGTGCTAACCACAAAGCCTGCATTATCAAGGTTAGTGACACAATTATTTTTGTGAGGCTTTCCTGATTCCAATTCGGTACCCATGTATTTTAGTTTTGTAAAACCTGTAACTGTGGGGTCCCATGAGCCAAGCTCGAACGGATTGAACTCGAAAACTGTCGATTGTAGAAAGTTGTCTGTAGGATCTTCATTGGCATACAATGCCGCGATAATTGGGAAAGGTTGATCTGCCAATGAGAACGACGATTGAGTATTCAGTGCTATTGATGAGAAGGTCAAACCTGCACCATTGCCGGGGAAACGAGAAAATAGAAGTTTTGAGAGCATACGTCCCATAATATCTGCTATCGTGACCATAAACCCACTGAATGTCTTTGCGTTAATAGCCTCCAAGATTCCCGTATAAAAGAATGAAATCCCAAAAATATCTAAGGAAGAGTAGGGCTTAATAAGGGAATATGTTGCCAGCCACATTGATGAATCTTCAAGAACCTTATCAACACTTGGGAAATTGTTCATTGTCATTGATCCCACCATCCATGAACCACCAGAGAGCCCACTAATATATGTGGTTGCTTGTAGCAATCCCTTTAGTCCTTTCTTGGAACTAGCTGTTCTTGAGTCATATGCAGCCAACTCACCTGCTCCTACAAACATTGCACGGAATCCTCCGCCACTGAAAGCCATGGATATAGTGATTGGTTTTTTTGCACCTGTCACAAACAGAGAAGCATCGAAGTCCTCGAGGTCCAAGCCTTCAAGAAAGCTTATCAATGCAGGTTGTGTTTTTTCATTCCTCTTTTGGAGCCAAGACTGTTCCTCTGGGGATACTTGAGAAGAACTCCGAAGGAACTCTATGTCGGCTGGACATTGGTCAGTTTTTGGTGCATAAGCAAGATTATCAAAATATGCATCTGCTTGAGAAAGAGCTAGGACTAAAACTAGAACAGTTTTGATGTTCATGGACCAGTCTGATGAATTTATAAACTATAGAGGGTGTAAAATCTAGGGATATATACTATTAATATTAGTAAAACGTGTCTATTGTATACCGTTTTAGGTTGCCCATATTTGCAACCAAGAGGCTCATGTGGAACACAAGCCAAGATTAGTTTGGGTTAGGCGTATCTATGTCACATTGTACTGGTACAGTTATAGGAGTATACAAATCCTTACTCTGTCGAGTTTAACAATCTTCTTTACGCTTGATTGTTGTTTGATAACCAAATCCAGCAGGAGCGCACCCAAATACCAGAGACGATATAATATTATTCCTGTGTTCTTTAAGTTTAGTATCGGGAATTCTAAGTCGCATGTCCTATTGTCTCCATAATTCGTCATTATAGTTTGACTTCCATGCTACTTGTTAATAGAAACTAGACATAATTTTAGTGTTCTGTGCATACTAGATATTTCTTTTTCATCTGGACCGTACTTGGTTTTCTGGGGAACGTGGGCTGCCACCAAACGGTCAATAAGAGGGTAATGGAAACATAAAGATCTCAGGTCATGTTTTCGACACTACCTATGGCTTATTAATTTGGCGTTTGTCCACCGAAGTAGAGCAGCAGAAATGCAGCAGAACCTGGGCGCTCATAGTTGCATGCATTATGGGTACGCAATATCAAAAAAGAGTGAGATGGCATAATTCCATACAAAATATTAATCTAGACGATGTGTATCTCAAAGGCACCCTTGCGGAATGTGGAACACCACTTTTGGTGAAAGTAACAGCGAAATTCACTCAAAACAATAATGGTTTTGTTGGTTTCGCTCACACCTCTTTCGCAATCTTTGATAACGTAAACCTCGAGCAATGTTTTTCTTTGGGATTTCACCTCTTCTAACACGTTTTCTCAGTATTTGAGTTAAGTTATATAGTTTTCATATGAATTTATGATGTCATGAACCTTAACATAATTGGTAAAGATTTCTTTGCAAAGGCTAGAAAGCTTAGAATTGGCAGTGCACACTGAAACCGTTGAAATTTAAAAGATCTTAACAGCTGCTTTTCTCTTTTGAAACTTGAAATTTGTTAAAATAATTTAACAATGTCTTGTGAAAGTATCTTTTCAAATTTAGTTTTATGAAACATTGTTCGAGTTGTCTTCGGGGAGGCACCTTAGTTCAGAGGCTATAATATCCTTCGATTGTCATTGGAACAATCATTTAAAGCCTTATTTAATTAGTCGAATAGGGAAGTTAAATATATATTTGTATCGACTTGTTTTGCTGGTTGGCCATTTAAATAATTTACTTCGTTGGATATATATATAATCATTCAACAGCCATTTTCAATATCAACCCTTTTTTGTGTATGGATGGAAGAATGGATTAAAATGCAAGTATAGAAGATAGTTCTCGAATAAATGGGCTGATACAGTCTGGTCTTAAACATTTAACATTGTTTATACATATAGTTTAAGGCCTTGAAATGTCAAAGAGAAGAATGCAGCACGCTCTTTGTTCGGAGCTTTTCACTGTTGCAGTGCGGATGTGTAGAGAGTTTTCACTTAGATAACTTGAAGTTTAAAGATTCGCATTCAAAGACGAACTAAGATTTTGCAGTTTTAGGGCACTACGTGGGTTACAGTTCTTGTGTTTTCTGTGCAAAACCTTTCAATAATGTATCTAACATCTGCTCCTCAAAAGCTATATATTATATTGCACGTGACAAAGCACATTTATCTCAAATTCAGGGATTTAACACAAAAGCATACTTAGACCTTGATCTAAGAGGTTTTCCGTACTTCAAGAAAATAAATGGTACTGGAATCATTAGAACAGAAAGGCATCCCAAAAGTGTCAGTCCCCAATTAACACCCAAATTTTGGAACAACTGGCGTGCAAACAAAGGGAATGCAGCACCTGCAGCTGATCTTAGGAAAGAATTTGCGGCCATTGCAGAGGCAGCATATACCAAATAGCACTCGATGATATAGTTCAAACAGGGGAGAAATATGAGTATTAATCCAAAACCAACAAAACTCACTGAAATAGTAGGCACAATCCAATGAACCTTGTCAGGATAGTTACCAGTCCATCCCAATAGAAATAAACCGATTGGAAACACAATCCCTCCTATAATCATTGGAGGTAGCCTTGTTTCTGGGATTGGGATTCCCCTATTATTATCCATCGCATTTGTAAAGCGACTATCAAAGTAAATCAAGACTAAACCACCCAATACAATACCTATGAACATAGACAAGTAGGGCAATTCTCTAACACCCTGTATCCATTTATATTTATCTCCAAAAACAACAGGAACGGCAGTCAAGAACAAATAAAGCATACCGTAAATATAGGCATTGTATATTGTTACAAAAAAGAGAATGGGTTCCAGAAACAACATTTGAATTGGTCGAGTAATGTTCTTCTCCACGAGTTCTTTTAGTGAGATTTTCACGTCTTCATTTGGAGCAATGATTCCCCAATTACCTGTTCTTCTTCTCAATATTTCAGCCTTTTCAGCCAAAATCAAAGAGTGGTGGGTTTCTTTATAAAAGAGAATACAACAGATCAAAGATCCAGCTCCTAGGATACCACAGTAATATGCATTCCAACGGTATCCTAACGAGGAATTCTTGACTGTGAACCCTGATAATATAGGTGCTATAGTAGGACCACCGAACAAACACATTGCGAAGATTGAAATAGCCTTACCTCTAGAGCGAGGACCATACAAGTCCACGATGACAGCTGGTGATACAGCCAAAGGAGCTCCACCAACAAAACCAGAAAAGAACCTACAGAGCATGATAGTTTGTATGTCTTTTCCGGTTGCCACACCAAACGAGAACACTGTGAAGCCTAGAGAGGACACCACCAAGACCAACTTTCGTCCATAAATTTCTGAGATTGGACCGTACACAATTGGCCCTACCGCAAATCCCAATATAAAGAGAGAAATAGACAAGGTAGCTGTTGTGGGACCTATTTTGTATATTCTCACTAAATCGGGGATTGATTGTGCGTAAATGGAAGAGCCAATGGTAAGTGTTAATGCTGAAAAGATGGTACAAGCAGTGTATTGAATTTTCTTTAATAGAGGGTAGTTATGAGGGTTTGTGGGGTCGTCTTTGTCATTGAACAGCACTTTGTATTGTTGCCGTTCAGGTAGTGGAGGAGGAAGAGAACGTCCACCACCCATTGAAGGGAGAAGGTCAGTAGCACTACTGGCCTCTTGCAATAAACGATCGGAACCGGTAATTCTTCTCAGGAGATTAGTAAGAGAGTTAACTTGCAGCTCCTCCCGTCTTAGATCATTGATCTCCAGAGATAAGATTGGATCAGCTAAGACTGAATCTTGATCACCTTGGTACTTCAGAGGAAACATCTCTTCCGATGATGATCCTGCATCATCTTCATGCTTATTCACATTAATCCTAGAGTCGGAACCTTCAATCATGCTAATCTAAAATTATACATGGTGCTCCTTTCCATATATACAAAAATATCGATACACGAATCCCAATTATTATGGGTTACGTGCATTTACACCGATATTTACTACGTAAACATACCAAAGGTGACCCACTCGGCTCAATTTTTGAGAGTTAATGCCGATTGCACCCTCTCAAACCAGAAAAGAATAGAGTATAAGCCAAATACTTGGGTAATATCTACTTCATAATAATGCATGGGGTGTGCAATTGTTACGAGAAAACCTCATAAAATCTGTACTTATAACGCCTCTTGTTCTAACTTGCCTGTTATGCAACTTTAATACCATATCATGTGCCATTTTTGTGGCAGTTGTGCTCTGGCAATGAAAGCATTAGGAAAAAACCAATTATCATAAATCATCTGCCAAAAATGTTCAAAAATTAGCCAATGGCTCTAAACATTTTTGCGCGAGAGCCCGCTCCTCCAGAACGGCACTGTTTCTTTGTGGGATCCCCAGAAAAATAAATATTCTCTTGCGATATTCCAGTAATTCAGCCGATCGATAGCTACACGGAAGAAAGGTTCACTGTATTAGTCTTTGCTATAAGTCAGCAGTAACAGATCTATTTTTTTTCAGTCAGTAAGTTTCAGAGAAATTGCTTTAGTCGTCTAACATGGCTATCGGGAGTTGCCAGCTTAGACTTGATATTTTTGATAATGGGGTGTTGGTGAAAGCTTAATTTCTATACATATAGCGTATGAATTCTATAAGATTTCCTCGGATATACAATATGGATGAACTGTTGCGTGGCCTCTATTAAGAATTACATAATTCTTACAAAATGCATGTCTTACATTGAGTAGACAATATCAGAGTAGGAAGCAAGAATAACCATGCAGTATTTCTTCAATATTATTTCAATTTTTTCGGAGAGTGTGCATGTTTCTCCATTTGTGTATCAATAGTTGTATAGGCATAGCTTGACTACTGGTCACACTTAGGTTCACCCTGTTAATACTGTTGTCTAGTTGTTAACATCTATAAAAGCCCCCATAAATACAATAAGACCTTGATTGTGACTACCTTGAGCGGTTCTCAGGCACTCACTAAAGCTACAAATCATAGGAATCAAAAGATGGTATTATTCTAAAAAAAAGGTTTAGTATAGGATGAAGTAATGTTCCAAGCAAAATCACAAGGCAAAAGCATACTTGGACTTTTCTCTAAGTCTTCTACCAATCCTATAGAATAAGAATGGCACTGGGATCATAAGAATTGACAAGCATCCCAATAAAGTTGAAGCCCAGTTGACGCCTAGATTTTGAAAAGTTTGGTGAGCAAACAATGGGAAAACTCCCCCATAGATTGATCTCAAAAATGTATTTGCAGCCAAAGCAGAAGCAGCCATCAGCAAGTATGAGTCGATGATGTAGTTCAAGCATGGTAAGAAAATCAAAATCAAACCCAAACCAACAAAACTAGCACCGACGGTTGGAACCATAAAGTGAACGTGTTCAGGATAGTTACCGGTCCAACCGAGCCAGAATAAACCAATGGGGAAGACGATACCACCAATCATCATTGGGGGTAATCTTGCTTCAGGAACAGGCTTACCTCCGTTACTCTTGATAATCTTACTATATCTTGTGTCATAGTACACTAAGATACCGCAGCCAACCAAAATACCAACTAACATTGACAAGTAAGGCAATTCTCTAACACCTTGAATCCAGTGGTACTTGTTTCCAAAGACGAATGGAATAGCCGTCAAGAATAAGTAGAGCATACCGTAAATGTAAGCGTTGTACAAAGTGATACAGAACAAAATAGGTTCGGTGAACAACATACGGATTGGTCTACTAAGGGTATTCTCAACAATTTGTTCATAGTTGATCTTAACTTGTTCGTTTGGAGCAACAATCCCCCAGTTTCCTGTTCTTCTTCTCAAAGTCTCAGCCTTACCTGCTAAGATCTTTGAATGGTGAGTTTCACCCAAGAAGAACACACTCATAAACAAGGCTACCCCGCCAAGGATACCACAAAAATATTCAGTCCATCTGTATCCTAAGTTTGGGTTCTTAACAGTGAAACCTGCAATGATTGGGGAAAGAGTAGGTCCACCAAACAAGCACATGGAAAAGACAGCCACAACTCTACCTCTAGTGTTGGAGTCATATAAATCTGCAATGATTGCAGGAGTGACCACAAGCATAGCACCACCATGGAAACCTGAGAAGAATCTACAAATCATAATGGTTTGTAAATCCTTAGCAGCTCCAACACCAAATGAAAACACAGTGAAACCAAGACAGCCAACAATAGTAGAGAATTTTCTACCGAATAATTCAGAGAGTGGACCAAAGATAACAGGACCCACTGCAAAACCCAAGATAAAAAGGGCAGTGGTCAAAGTAGCAGTGGCATTGCCAATATGGTAGATCCTCATCAAGTCCTCGTTAGATTGAGCATAAATTGAGGACCCGACAGTTGCACACAAGGCTGCAAAAATACTGACAAAGGAATATAAGAGCTTACGCTTGAATGGATAATTGTGTGGATGTAATGGGTCATCCGGGCCATCAAACAGGACCACGTATTGTGCTCTATCCTCTAAAGCTGGAGGATAACCACGTCCTCCACCCATTACAGGCAATGGCCCTTCTGCATCATTTGCATCTACTGCATCCTTATCGGCTATAGAAACTTTCTGCTTAGCGGCATCAACTGACTCGACCACCAGCTCATATTTCTTCAACTCAGTATTGTTCTCATGGCCCATCTCCAAGTCATCATTAGACCCGTGAGATGAAATATCATGCTTGCTTTCAAGTTGTCCATCAGAAACCATATTGGATACTACCTTGTTGTTTCGATAAATGTGGAATTATCTCATATATATATATACTTTTAATCAAAAATGAAAACCTATTTTCGGAATTTGTATTTTGGGGGATGATTGCTTATTTGATATCTGCTAGACTTGATGATGATTGAACTGTTATTACGGAACACAAAATCGCCGAAAAAAGGTAAATGGCTTAAACTCTGATATCTACCGGAGTTTACAGAGATGCCCACATTAATTGGGGTTCTCATCGGAAATATTAATACCCTACATCATTACCTAATTTGTCATCGGCATTGGGGCAAACCACACACCTTGTTTGTTCATATAGATATAGAGTATTGTATTTTGATCGATACTTTGGGGAAAAGCTTTATGCACCGCCCTTGAACTAGCGCATTGGTACACACAGATTAGGACTTGAGGGTGTTCGGGGTTAAGCTATGTAGATCTCTTTGAGTCTCAAGAAAATTTACGAGATTCCAGCGATCGAGGCTACGAACGTTGATTCTAGTTAAGGCTTCTGTAATACCAATCTTAGCAGCTTCATTCTATGTCTTTAGTTTCTTTCACTGTGATATTCCCAATTATATTGTAAAAATATATTGCTGAGAAGATTAACAGAAAGTTATCACATCTACTTTAACGATAAGATTACATAAAGGTATTGTTGTATTCTGTGATGGTATTGTAATATTCTTTATTTGTAATACTCAGTGCTAGTATTGTAATATTCTATTGATAATACTCAGTATTAGTATTGTAATATTCTATTGGTAATACTCAGTATTAGTAGTGTAATATTCTGCATTTGTAATCGTAAATACTGCAACTTTTTATTTTTCTTCAAGAACCACTTTTGGGGGATTTGATTATCTCCGAGCCTTTTATGATTCGCACCAGAAAACCTCTAAAGCACATCCATACAAACTAGTTTAACAGCTTGTCTTGAAGATCTTAAACAAACCACCTTAAAGTCTACAAGATTGACTGCATGTCTTGAAGATTCCCAATAATCTTTTGGAGTCTTAGGGCTCTGCTATGAATCCATGACACAAATATGTATATCTAGAAACTACAACCTGTAATTGTGTAGAAAACATCAATCAGAACCCTACACACTCAAATCAATATTCTTATAGAAATTTTGAAGAATTTGTAGCAAAACATTTAATGGGGTTTAGCCAATGCTTTATCAAAGAGTGATCCCGCCGTTCTCTCGTCTGGTTTCGAGATCTTAAGGAGATTTCCTGGTCCAAAGAAATAACACCGAAAATTACCCAATTTGAGAGTCTTCGGTCTTAACAGCCGCGCGCCCAAAACAATGTGAGCGGCATTAGCAGCAACCGCCCATACCCTGGCAGAACAGGGCCGATTTTATACCGAGTTTTTATCCTGGTAGTACTGATCGGCAGAACTAATTCCGTGGTCCCTTCTTTATCCAAAGCACGTCCTTACCCTTTTATAAAGGCTACTCCAAGCTTTACTATCGTTAATCATTGGATTCTGGAAATATACGGCTATGCTATTTGCTTGTATGGAGAATGGCGGAAACACTAGAAACAAAATAACCACACGAGGCGGTGAATCTGGAACCATAAACCCTAATGGGGCCCCCTGACCGGTGGCAAGGAATTACAAAAACCCAGTTCCCACAAAAGCGTTCACCAAGTTAGACCTGAAGTCCTAAAATGTTCGATGCGATTTCCTTTTTGGTGAGCTCCAACCAAAACAACTCCCTTCCTAAATTTCGCACACTTTTCACGCAAATGTCTAGACTATTGTCATTGATGATTTCCAGTTCTGTTCCAAAGTTGCCCCCAATGACATTTATGGTGTCTTTTATAGCTTTAATTTCCAGAACGATGTCATAGAGCTGTTTTATAACGGGCAGGTCTGGTATCACGATATCATCCAAGGGAATGCTCAGATTAGCTAGGTGAACTTTGTCAAAATGCTCTGAGTTTAGAGCATCAAGTTGTTTTAGCTGTATTAACAAGTTTTTCAATTTGGTAACTTGTTGGTTGACTTGATACAAGTGGTCATCCAAAATTGTTGAATTGGCCTGAGCCTTTTGGTAATGCAGCTGTAATTGCGAGTAAAGCGCATGTACCTTGACCGAATTGTGGTTCACTTGGGGCAACATAGTGTTGGTGCTTTGTGTTTGCAAAAACTGGTTAATATTATTAGACAATTGTTCAAGTAGATCTCTATTGAAAGAAGAAATCGTATTGTGTCCGCGATCGTCATTGTCAATCAAACTCGAGGGCACTGCCTTAGGTGCGGGTTTAGTATTTTGAGATAGCGGTGAGTTAGTTTGCGGAACAAAATCCGGGCTTTCTGTACCAAAAAATGGGGTGTAACTTTGAGAACCGGAAATCTGCGAGTAACTTTGCGGACCAGAGCTCTGTAGGTGAACTTCAGAGCCAGTCATCTGTGGGTGGCCTTGAGTATCAGATATCTGCGAATGAACTTGAGAACCAGATATCTGCGAATGACCATGAGGACCAGAAAGCTGTGGGTGCATTTGAGAATTTTGGGTATAATCCTGCGTAGTCTGGGGAGAATTCTGTTGACCAGTCTGCGAATAACTCTGACTAGTTGCTTGGGAGGGAGTAGCATGGCTTTGAGAGCCATGGAGATAGTTCTGACTGGAATGTGGAAGGTAATCATGTACCTGATCGTTAGGTAGAGCAAGCGGAGCCTGATATCTTGCGGGGATTGAGTTCACTGGAATCTTTGCTGGTTTTGGTGGGAGCTGGGGTCCGTTTGATAGAGGGACATTGGCGCTTGCCGCACTTGATGATATATTCATTGGTTGATTCACACTTGTTTGTTGATTTGCACTGGTTGATTGATTTGTACTGGTTGATTGATTTGTACTGGTTAATTGTATACTAGAATGCACACCCATTGAATGTAGAGAAGGCGCGCCTGTTGATTGTGGACTCTGTATATATTTATTTTGATACTGTGTTTCCAGGGCATTTTGATGTGTATTGTGGAACATGTCTTGTGATTGAGTGGGTACCTTCTGAGGCTTTGGGGGAGGCAATCCCACAGCCAGGACGATTGGTGGCGACCGCACAAGCAGATCATAAAGGACATCGACCAACGTGAGAAGATTGAATTTGACTAAAGAATCGGGCAGGTAGTTACTATTTGCAAACCAATCGGACAAGTACGGGTGGTAGAAACGTCCCTGTGTATCCACATAGTTTGTAGTTTGCAAGTACCAGTTTTTTGTGTGGTCGGGGACCACGTACACCAAGGGGACTCCGTTCAACTCCAGACGAGAACCTGGTTCTGCAAAGGGGTAACCCAAGGGTATCCACATCTCGACGGGGACACTGATGGTTTCGTCGATTCTGATGGTGGCAAAGAGGTTGATGAGGAGTGAGGACTGACCCGTCTGGCTCGAGGTGTGCACCTTGGTCTTGATCCGGAAGTCGAGTCCAGCCTTTAAATGTCTCTGGAGAAACTGGTAGACATGTGTGTAAAGGATCTTACGGTGTGTGTACTGTGCTTCGATGACATTGAAGAGCCAGTTCGATACCTGTGGCAGTAACTCTGGCATGGAGTGTCTCAAAAAAACAAAAGTAACCGAAAATTAAATTCAACAACCAAATGAGTGGGTGAGTAGCGATTGATGCTGGAACGACGCAGAGAACAACGCAAAGGGGGAGCGAGCTAGCGAGCGAAATGTGGACGACCATGGTTACGGGAGACGTAAACGAGCCAATTACCATATTGAAGAGCCGTGAACGAAATGCCTGAAGAACCGCGTTCTATGGTACTGGAAATACTAACTGAAGTAGGTATTCTGTAGTTGTTGTTTTCATTTTCACTGTTGCTTTGGCCCTGTTGGCATGGGTATTTGCTCCTAAGGAGAACCGAACCGTGTGGAGATCCTCATTGATCTTGGGTTTGGCTATGTGCTTCTTGATGTGGGCAATTACATACTTGGCTCAGTTACATCCATTGGAGGCTCCAAAGAGAGCAGATTTAAGACCAGAACATCATTAAAGTGGCAGAATGTGTCCGCTTACGATGGGTGTATCGGATTATCAAATTTATTCAATAAGTATCTAGATTTCAGTTTAATACATTTTTTTTATCGTATTGGTGTATTATATCTTTAATGAATAAACATCTTATTATAATGAGATCCTTTTTTCATCCCAAGATTACTTTCATTAACACCATTAATCTTTTGTATTGGTTAATCCATCTTTATTTCATTTATTAGTTGCAATGGATTTATACCAGAGATATTTGGGTGTCGCTTTAGCATTCTTCTAAAATTGTGTCAGTTCAAGTCTGGCCCGATCAGGTCAATGCCTCTCATTAATGCCATAGATACTGTTCTCTCCAAAGATATACACTTTCTATTGGTTTCTGTCGATTTCGTCGTAAAATACATGATTTATCCTTGATACCACATATATGACCTGACTCAACTCGCGAAACCAATCTGAGCACAAAATGATTCAAGTTGATAACAACACCCAAATTGTAAGCATTATAACCGAAACCAAAACAGTAAGTACAGCCAACAGCTAACCGAAATCATTATAGCCAAAAATAAAACAAAAGTATAACCAACACCCAAACAGTATACCAACACCCAAAAGTATAGTCAATACCAAAACAAAACCGTGAAAGAACCAACACCCAAATTACTAACCCATTATATATAATTCATATATTCACTATTGCATAAAAAACAGTTGTGCTTCTGCTAGAAATCGTCAATAGAGATCTAACAAGAGTATGGTGAATAGAAATTATAACCCAATCACTATTCTTTGTACCATTTAATTTGGGTTCAAGGTGATAAGATTGCATATGAATCCATAAATCGGTATTCTACTGGAGTGTTGCATAGATGCTGATGGAAAAGAGCCTGGTTATTAGCCATTTGATAATACTAGAAAGTTATTGGAGTTTAGAAAAATTCGCTAATCACTGCCAATACAAATCTATACCACTAGCTCTCTTAATTTCAAATATGCAACTTTTTTAAGTTATGGCTACACGTTATGAAATATCAATTTGGTGTATGAAGCTACTATAATTGGACATATGACAATAACTTCTTTTAACAGAAAACAAGTAGAAGCACCTAAACATTCTTAAATGATCATCTTATTAAGAATTTACTATAGCATTAACTTCATGTAAATAGAATGCTACAAACTTCATGGAAATAAAATAGTATATAAATTGTTGAATTTTGAAGATCAGGTCAAATATTTCGAGTATTATAGGTAGCACAAATATCGTAGTATAACAGTGAGAGTCTATAAGGTACCAAAGAAGTTAAGCCCTAAAATAAAATCCGGGTAACCGACTCTAGTATATATATAGTGAAAAATTTCGTGCGACACATTGAAATGCTCTGATGAGCTTCCAAAACACTTCTGAGAATGAACACTCTCAAGTGATTTAACACATCACTGCTGGACACTCTGGCGAGTGCCCAGTAGTGAAAACTAACTATAACTCTCCCGTTTCTGCTCCGTGGTCTTCCTTATAGACTAACAGGATCCTTTTTTTACGGAGAAGAACAAGCCACTCAACGGCCGTGGACAATTGATACTTCGTCCTTTGGCTTTTGGGTGGATCGTGTGGCAGGCATGTCCTTGAGGGTCGGTTTGTTAGGCAGACTGGCTTGATGTGCCATCACTATATTTGTAGATTTCTATTGTAGAATGATGTTGATTATATATTTAAAATAAGATCGAAAACCGAGCCGAGATATATTTGTGATATACGACTTTCTATTTGAAGAAACATAGTGAACATGTTTGGAAGAGAAAATGTAGATAAAAACAGTCATGCAAGCTACAGGTTTAAGCAACCAAGTGCTCTAGACCACAGCAGTACATGATACTTGAAATGTCACTAAGCTGAAATAATGTAAGTGGCTTTTGTAATAAATTAAGACAAAAACAGAGACGAGACGATGTCTAGAAGACAATAGGCCGAGGAGCGTCTACTCGCCATATGCATAGTTATATATTTAACTGTTACTGGGGTCACCATTGATCGTCTTCCTTTGATTATAATTCGACAAGTACAGAGAATCTTTAGTTAAATTAGGGACATGTTAAGGGGAAAGTTCAAATACGGGGGTTCGCCTGATGAGTGTGTCATGAACTTCTAACCAGGAAAACCTTGGAATCAATCAAATCCTACAAGATATGTAGAATAATAGAAAAATAGGGAGACTTCAAAAACAAGAACGATACCATACAACACTAAGAAACCCCCCCCCTCCCTTAAATGCATCATGTAAAACGTTTAGATGCATTCCCCTCATGATAAGTGGTGCAGAAACACTTGTTCTTTTTATTTTAAAAAGGGCTTTGTGATCACAGGCATTGGTCTTCAAGCCACGAGAATTTTTAAAGTTTTATCCGAGTACTGAAAATCTAGATGGTAGCTGATCATATCGTAACTAGCTAGTTATATAAAGCGGAAATTGAAACAATCCTACTTACTATATTTTATAGGTACTATAGAGATCCCGAGTTTAAGAAACGAGATAAGAAACATTAAACACAAAAAGAGAAATCTAATTGGTGACCTTTTGAGCTGAGTCGAGTGAAGAGTTCATAGTAACGGTGATAAGAGGAAACAACCAATAAATATTACTGTGAAAAGCAAACATACTTCTCCAAGACCTCTGAATATGCAATCTTAATGAACTCTTGATTTATAACTCTTCCAGAAACACGTACATGTCAAAACTCAGACGCAACTTGTAAAGGTTTTTCTTCACTAGAAACGAGAAGGTGCAGAAGACATCAATCTAAGGAACCTAAAAAGAATCTCTTTTGCACAAAGAGAATTTAGTCGTCGAGCATAAATGTCAGGGAAAGACGTCACAAAGGCGAACACACAATAATTAGAATATTAGATTAAGTGGGAGAAATGTTGGAATCTTGAACAGGAGAACCATGCTGATTATTCTTAGAAAACGAAAAATATGCATACTTTGAAGAGTTCTTTGATATTTACTGCAATATTGAAAGCTGTAATATAGCTCTTAATATTATTGCATTCTTGTAGATCGTAATACAAGCCAATCATGTTGCAAGAGTGTAAACACCAAAACAAGTACTAATATTATTACAATCTCTAATCTAATACAAGTCAATTATGTTGCAATAGTGAAATCTCGAAGATTAATAAAATATTATTGCGATTGCTTTAAGTATTGCAAGATGGTAGACTGAAGAGCACGATGATTACACAACCAGAATGAGCTGCAAAAGTTCGAGGTATGAGAAACAACATTAAATATTCGACGATCACTAAGAATTATACAAAGAATTAGAAAGATAAGAGAGAAACGGCTGTTCGGGACAATCAATATCTTGACGAAATCAATGACTAGTTCAGGAAACACTGCCCTGACAAGCATTTCATCAAATTATAGGGAATGTTATCCATGCAGAGCATGTAAAGCATAGAGAAATAGAGAAAAATGCTCTGTGGAGCCTGTGGCGCTATAGTCTGTGTGTTCAAAGCAATCTCTAGGAACACAAGTGTTGGCAAGACCAATACTCGCATACAGTGGCAAAGGCACTTTTTAAATAAGACGGGACTGGTCAACAACCCGGCCTGCCCAGAATTCTAAATTGCCACCGCTTGACTACATCCGAAGAGTTTCGGAAGGTTGTTACAGATACGTGCATGTAACGGGAGTTCCCGAACGAAAACCCCAGTGAAAAAAAAAAAAAAAAAAAACTGTGGATGTGCTTATTATTAGTATGACTAATCTGTGGCCCTAGCCACGAGCTAATAAACTAAGCGAACCGTTGCGTGATGTCGTACCAATCGCAGAAGAGGTGTATAAAGATATTATGGAGCGCCGCAACAGGACATCCCCGCCGTGTACTCACCCTGAATATGTCCTGGACAGCTCAAGTTTCCCTTTTCCCTTTTGGAAATTTTACCCTGGCAGAAAGAAAACACAAGAGACACAAAAGGCAAGTTGCGTCACGTGAACTTGTGTAAAAGAAATTTGCTGCAAACAAGCGGCTGTTTTAGGAAGACAATATAAAAGAAGGGAATGCACTATTTCATCATTGGTACGGGTTCCTAAGAGACATCGCAAAAGTTTGGACGGTTTACACAGACTATATCATTAATAAATAGAATGATCGTTTCGTCCAAAGAGGAGAACAAGGCGGAGCACACCTCCACGGTGGATTCGTACGATGAGGGTGAAGTCCATCTCAAGAGGAACTTGAAGGACCGTCACATCTCCCTCATTGCCCTTGCAGGTATAATTGGTCCTGGTATTCTTATTGGGTCCTCCCTAGCACTTAGAAATGGCCCCGGCTCCTTGATCATCGGTTTTGGAGTGATTGGTATCATTGCTTTCATCATGATGCAGTCCTTGGGTGAGTTGGCTACAATGTATCCTACCGGTGGTACCTTTTCCACCATTGGTAATCGTTTCTTTGACCCCGCCTGGGGTGCGGCTGTAGGTTGGAACTATGTCATTATCTGGATTGCCGTGTTATCCAACGAGTACAACACCGTGGCTGCAATCATGCAGTTTTGGGGACCTCAGGTGCCCCTTTATGGCTATATCTTGATCTTTTGGTTTGCCTTTTTGTTATTCCAGATGCTCGGAGTCGGCGCGTTTGGTGAAGCTGAGTTTTGGCTCGCTTTGACTAAAATTGTCGGGATTGTCGCATTTTATATATTTTCTATCGTTTATGTTTCTGGTGGTATTCGCGGCCATAAGGCTTTTGGTTTCCAATACTGGAACAACCCAGGGCCCTTCAACCACGGCTTCAAAGGTGTTGCCAATACGTTTGTTTTTGCTAGTACTTTTTACTCTGGTACAGAAATTGTTGCTGTTTCTGCAGCAGAAGCTGAAAACCCAGAACGTGCTGTGCCTAAGGCCATTAGACAAACCTTTTGGAGAATCTTGATAATCTATATGGGTATTGCCATTACATATGGTATGACTGTTCCTTATAATGACGAGGCATTGACCGCCAGTACCAGGGTTTTGAAGTCTCCAATGACTATTGCTATTTCTCGTGCAGGTTGGGCCGGGGGCGCCCACTTGGTAAATGCCTTTATTTTGGTCACTTGTATTTCCGCAATAAACCTGTCAATCTACATTGGCTCGAGAACCATTGTCAACTTGGCCAACGAGAGAGCTGCTCCCAAGTTTTTCAAATGGACCGACAAGAGAGGTGTACCCATTCCTGCTATCGTTTTGATGAACTTGTTTGGATTTTTGTCCTTGATGAACATCTCGACAGGTGCAGCTAAGGCATACGACTACATTGTTAACATTTCCGGTGTTGCAGTGTTTATTGTTTGGGGCAATGTCAGCTTTTACCACCTCCGTTTCAGAAAGGCTTGGACCCTTCAAGGTAGAAGCTTGGATGAAATTACTTATAAGGGCCTCTGGTACCCAGTTTTGCCAATTATTGGTATAGTATTGAACATCTTTTTGGCGTTGGTGCAGGGTTGGTCGTATTTCAAACCTTTCCAGGCAGATAACTTTGTTGATGCATACATCCTTTTGCCATTCTTCGGCGTCTTGTATGTTTTCTTCAAACTTATAAACAAAACAAAGATTGTCGATTTGAGGGAGGTGGACTTGGATGAGGGACGGAGACGCAAAACTATATTTGGAGCTTGATTTTCTGTTGCGTACTATGCACTAGTTTATGAAGATACCATTTGTTTTTGCGACTTATTGCGAATGATCTGCTTTGTTTTTATTCATTTTATTATTAAAAGTAGATTAAGTGTATGATTGTGACTCACTGCGCTACTGACGGCTTTTGTTTCTTTGCAAAGCTTTGCAAAGCTTTTCTTTTCTCTTTGTATTATTCCGCCTGCGATCACAGAAATCCCAAGACAAATATGACGTTATAGGCCTTTCTTTTCATCAGGTTATCATCTGTTGGCATGATTGGAATCATTTAGAGATTATGGCGCATTTTTCCGCTAAGGGCCTGGCTTTCTTTACCATTTTTTGTGTTATACGTCTAGATTTTTTTTCTATATTATTTTTTAATCTTTCAATCAAATAATATTCCAAGATTGTGTAATACTAATATTTTTTAATTTAAGAATCTTGATTCTTTTATTCCTTTTTTTTATACCTTGTTGCAAATTTGTTATACACATTTATTCATATATAATGAGGGTTCTCCCAAAATCTTCTTTAGTGTAACTATATATTCTAACATGGACTTTCAAGATAACATCAACCTTCAGGCGAAGCTTGGTCACTTTGCAGTAAATAGTGGGGACAACAGCCAGGCATGGGGGGAGAGTCTGTATGAACATCCATACATTTCTACAGAAGCCCAACTAGGGAACCTTGAAAGATTTGAAGCTCATATATTTGAAGAGTTCACTGACAGCATACCCTTGACTTCACCTGTTGAGATGCACATGCCAGAGTTGGTGAACTTTGATTTTGACATTGGTGAGGGAGACGGCATGGTACCATATATTGATTTTGGGTTCACTGGAGATAATCATAGCAACCAGATATCTCATGTTCAATTAGCACCATCATTTCAGATTGAACGTACCAAGAATATGCCAATGGTTCAAGTTTGTGAAGATATGCCAGGACACCTGCTTGCTGCACCAAATGCCATGATGGAAACTAAATCGCACTCTTTTGATTCCTCTTTTTTCAATTCTTCTGCACTAGCCACTTCAACATCAAATATTGCATCTATAATAGAGGTTCCAGAACCCAGAAGCTCTGCGATCTATGCACCACCATACTTTGCGGAAAGCATGTCCAATCTACCATCTACACTGGAGAGCTCGCCAGATTACATCATTCAGAGTTCTGGAAACACACAGGATATAATTCTAACATCTTCTCCCTTGAATTCGACACCTCATCATTTGGAAGGGAAGCGCCGCTCAATGCGTAAATACGTATCGCCAATTGTGTCTCTTCCTTCAAACAACATGGACGTGAAAACAGCTTTGGCACTAGCCACACGAGCTCTTCACCAGAGCGCAGAAAGACTGTCAGGAAACAAAGGGGACTATTCCTCCGGTGTCAATCAAAACCTCAGTATCCCACAGGTAGGGATATCTATAATCACAAGGTCAAATCCACACATCATGCGGGACCAAGTGTATGAGAATTATGATATCAACCAAATCAAGCTTGTGAAGATGACAGAACAGGAAAAGAGCTGCATACATTGTTCGACATCGTTTCAAGATTACATACAACTTGTGGAGCACTACCACAATCATCAGTTGTTTGTCACAAACCCAAGGAATTTTGTATGTCCTGTGCAAGAGTGTCCCATGCATATAATTGGGTATGATAAAAGGGCAAACTTGCGCCATCACGTAGTGACACATCATTTCCAAAAGGGTTACATACTGCCTGAATTCACTAATTACAGCAAAGAATTGGCTCGAATAGTGTATACATGCAGCAACAATGGTTGTGGCAAAGGATTTTACAGAAAGGACAGTCTCACCAGACATAGAAAGCTAATTCATAAACAAATGTAGACCAGGCTGGAAGATGGAAAAACAAAAAACGATGCTAGTTAATAGAATAATAATAGGCTTAATTGTAAGGTAGAAAAGTGGAATAGTAGAGCGGAGACTTAGTAAATGTTGGTAACACGGTGGACAGTAAATTCTTATCCAAACGCTGTGTGTAATCCGAGGACAATTATTGCGACATTTACCAGCTTCCTATCGATTTGACTCAAAACAGACTAAACGCGTGTTGATATCAGCAAAGATAGCCCCCGCCCACATCCTATGCCCTTAACCCCAAATGTGGGTGATTGTTTCAAAACCATGTTTTCAAACCTTAAGATATTTTAAAGTTGGGCATGCTACCAAAAGAACAAATGCATTTCTTCTTAGTCATTTTGCATGCATCGTATGTTTTGCTGTACGGCTTTCCATAAACATTAAATCTGCACTCAAAACTAACTCAGGTTGAGGTACCGGATGTGCACCTTGGCAAGGAAAACAATGTGTTGTAACTACCATCGTCTTCAGAACAACGTAAAGTGGTGTGGTCATCCACTCGGCCTTTTACGGGCCACTTGTTTCCTACTTTTATTAATTTCCTGTACAGTTTACATTGGCTGTTTGTTGTTGAAGATAGGTTTTAAAATAAAATGTTGTATCGTAGACTGTCGTAAGTTCCCTTCTCTGCATTCAAAACCCTTTGATTTGCTTATTTTACATGTTTATTGTTCAATATCAGAGTGAATGACAATTGCTCTATTAGGATTGAATCGGCAAAGTATTTTGTAAATATGCATAACTTGGTTAACGTTCATCCATTTGCCTATGAAACAATTACCAAACGACAAAATGCCAGGAAAATATCTATTGCGGATTTACTATTCTGGTAGACTTTAAATCAAAGCAAAGGATAAAGTATCCCGCACATTTATCTTGTGAGCAAAATCACCAAACTACTTCCATGTATAAATGAAAGTCAAAAGTAGAAAACACACATTCAATAGTGTCCATTTCCCAAGAGGGAAGCTTTCAGAAGCAACCAGATTCACGAAGATGGCTGCAAAAGCGTTTCGTGTTAAATGAATTAGAGGAATGCTAACCACGCAGCTTCCACTCAATGCTATAACACCTCGTGCATACAATCATACTACAGAAAGTTTACGGCACCTGCTTTATTGTTCTCGTTATTGTGAAACAATAGAAACCCAAACCACATCAATAAAATGGGCCCATAAAATGGCCCATTTTAACATGCAATTATAACCGAGGTGTTGTCTAGTTGTCGTAAAAATTATGCACTAGTCCCGAGAGTGCGTATCAAGCGTGCAGAATTTAAGGACACCTATTCTTTTGACATAGCAAACTATCAAGTTTTGAAAAGTTGTACCTATTCTCCTTGAATTCCGTGAAGATTTTTGTAAAATTGGTGCACGTCTCCTTGATAGTTGTCTGGAAATGGGAAAAGTAGTGCCTTTGGTTGCCAACTCATGCTGGGACTTAGCGCAATCCCTGATCTCTGATCAACAAACTACTAGAAAACACAAAGCCATGCCAACGTCAACAATTGAGATTGTAACCCTGAAATTTTTTTTTACTTCGCATATAACAATACTATTTAAGTATTTTCTAGTTTTGTTCTTGATCTACACCTTTCGAGTGCTACCCGCATAATACACTATTGTCCCTTATGTTGCTCTTCGAAAATAGCGCATATCAATTTTAATTACTCTTTATATCTCAGACGTTTTGTATTTTAGTTATAGGGGCTGATGGGATGTCGCATTCCGGTCAATTGAACAACCCTTTTGAGTTATTATAAGCTCGAAAAATATACATTTTCTAAATTTTATAAGATTCATTTCATCTCTTCGCTTCTTTCCCTCTTTCTTTTAGTATATATAAAATTTCAACTCAGAGACCATGCTCAAAGAATATTAAACTGGGGAACCCCAATGGAGTTCTTCTATCTTTAAAATAAATCCCAATTCTATGATATCATGTTAAATTTTCCCAATGTTGATTTACCATGATGAACACAATCGTTTCTCTAGCCAATTTCTATCCGATAAACCCGCTAAAGACCGTGTACACCCCATCAGGGCTTTGTTACATATTGTGTCTCTTGTAGATGGATTCAACCCGAATAGATCTAGTCTACATAAATCTGAGGTTTGCTATACTAGGACTTTTCAGGAACGGTGAGCTTCAGAACCATCGAATAGCTTTCGACCTTTAATTGGGTTTTGATTTCGTATTTGATTTCGCATAGTAATTCTTCTTGTATCGAAATTGAGAGAAGCTCTGTTACTGATACTTTCAGCACTTTTTCGTGTATAAAGCATTGGATTCCAGTATTTGCTTTCTTTTAATTGATATCTCCACTTATCTCCAGTCAACCTTATTTCGGCAAATTTTTATTTCAGAATTTCTCTCTGTAAATCTTCAATCATGCATCCGTACCTTTAGTTTGTATATCATCACCCAATTTACACAGGTATATGATGCAGGCATTCATTCCTATTTAGTCTTCTTTTCCTTTCTCGATTCATCATCAACAGGGCTTCAAATAATGGTAACGCTCCGACATTCCAATAAATGTACCAGATTTCTCTTTATCCGAGTTCGCATGCTTCGTTGCAAATGCGCGTTTCATCTTGCTGTACAGTGCTGCGCGTATGAAAAACATCCATTTATATTGAGCTTGTGCATCTCCTAAAGTATTGTTACTCAAAACTGCCTTCTTTAGCGTATTGATCGCACTAAAAGGTCATGAAGGTCAAGGTTTATCTTGAATGAAGGCAGACCAAAAGATAAACAAAATTGTTCTCATTTAACTAACAAAGAGGGTAGGAATTGAGCAAGAAAAGATGCACAATATGAATTATAACGAGGTCGTCTTAGCATAGCGACCATCGTTTTCCGTGCTGGTATAAAAAAAAGTTAAATGAAATCATCTGAGAAGTGCTAAACTGATTATTGTAATATTATTTGTTGAAGCACATGTTTCAATGGAAGCGAACAAGAATGAAAATGTACTATATACGGCCATATGGCATTTCTTTCACATCCCCGGCTGAGAAAATGACACCGTCAAGTCGTACTATTATCTTCAAACGTCTTCCATTGGTTCTATTCCCGTAGAATTTGTAATGATTCCCAAAGATGACACTATTCCGCAAGATGTCTTTCAACTATGGCTTCACATACCCATTATGTGGATTGATTTTGTGTCACGTGAATAATGGGTGCAAAAGAATGCCACAATTACAAGTTAATCAATAATGACTTTCGATAGCAGAACCCCTCAAGCGTGGGTAGCACCTCTGGAGACTAAACATGACCTTGAATGGGCAGAATTAACCATAATTGACCTTGATTTGTTCGATAAGCCCAATGGGAAGGCTGTGTTGGCAAAACAACTAGAAGTGGCTTCAAAAAGGGATGGGTTCTGGGCTGTGATCAATGGGGGGATAACTCAGGACTTTATTGACGAGACGTTTGCATACGGTAAGCATTTTTTTGAGGACTATACTTTGGAAGAGAAACAGGCTGTGGAAGTGGACTTCGCTACTGGTAACTACTTTGGATACAAGACCAGAGGAAACAAGAAAGTGTTTGGAACAGAGATTGTGGATAACTCTGAAACGATTAACATTGCGAAGTTCACTAAAGATAACAAGTTTTCCCAATACCACCAGAATCCATTTATTCAGAATCATAGTTCAAAGTTGAAAGAGATCCAGTTGAAGGCATTTGAGACTGTGCACAAGTTGTTGGTATTGTTTGCAATTATCTTGGAGCTTGAGGATGACTATTTTGTAAGAAGACATCTTTATGATGACCCTAGCGATGATTCACTTCGATTTATGCGTTACCATCCACGACCAGAGAAAGACGATCTCGAAGTTGAACAAACTTGGGCCCGTGCGCACACCGACTTTGGAACCTTGACCCTCTTATTCAACCAAGTTGTGGCGGGACTTCAGATAAAATCTTCTGATGGAAGTTGGAAGTACGTGAGACCTGTTCCTGGTGCTTTGATATGCAATATTGGTGACACATTAAACTTTTGGTCTGGTGGGTATTTCTCCACAACCATCCATAGAGTCATTCGTCCTCCACCAGATCAAGTTGGGGCGCCTCGGATTGGTGCGTTCTATTTTGTCCGGCCCGGTGACAACGCATTGATTGATATCGCGGACTCGCCCTTGTTGCACAGATTGGGTCTTTACAAAAAAGTCGAACCGATAGTGGGCACTGAGTATGTTCGGAAGCGAGTCAATGATTACCATAACCGTCTCACGTACGATAAACAGGTAAACGTAAAGTTTAAGGTTGGTGAATTCGAAATCACTGACGGCTTTGACTAGATTTTTCGTAATGTATATCTTTATATGGCAGAAAAGAATTCCGTATTTGTATCAAACTGCGGAGTGTATTTTCTGAACTTCTATATGATTTCTGAATTGAACATGATCTCTTGAATTCTATGATTTCTAAATTGAACACGATCTCTTGACTTCAAAATGATTTCTAAGTCTGTGAAATCTGAGTTCTGGGTGGTTTCTGCAACTATTGATTTCTGTAATTGTGTATATTTTCAGAAGTAGTTGGAACATTCACTAGTAGAAATTCATCAATAATCTGAAAATGAAGTGGAGCACTTAAGTACAATTCATCGCAGCATGCAATATTGGTTATCATTCGTCATCAAATGATCTTAGTGAAAGCAATGTGGATAATCGTAGCACTGGTCAATAGAGGACTGGAAAACCTACTTAATATGGATAAAGAGCACATATCTGTATTATCTTGGACTTCAAGGCAGTACTTAGTTTTTTATATACCAAAAGCCATAGGTTGCAACTGAACCGCCGAGGAAGATTACGGAAGCTGCAAAGGGAACTCAAGTGATTCATGTTGTTTGACAATTGAAGGGAATTCTAGTGTATTGAAAAACACCGATACCAAAACGATGAATTCGGAACACAGTCTTTATTAATACTATTGACAAGATCAGTACAGGAAAACAGGCAACTGAGATATAAAATATTCACGGGGTTCACATTGATCGAGGGTAAATACTGCCTATAGAATGGCTGTATGGATAAAAGAGTTGTTTAAAGGCTCTGGACATAAATCTGGCCAGAGACTGTTGCTCCAGATAGCAAAGAAATTAAGCACACCTTCACTCACACTCACAACTCTCAACCACCTCACTTAGAGTTCTCATTCACAACTCTCACAACTCTCACAACTCGCTACGCTCCTAATACTCGGGCACATGCTCAGGCCTAAGGTCTTTAGGCATCCCTGCGCTACCATACGTCGCGTATAAAATGAAATCGCGTGAAAAACAACAAAACACACCATGACTAGTGAAGAAACAGTAAGTAACCTAATCCCCAGCAGCGAACCAAACTAACCAACATAGAACGTGAGTGTAGAGGGCAGACCGAGCACCACCCCAGCGTACACTGCTGTGGGAAATCGGGCCAAGTACTTCACCAAGACCGAAAAACAGGAAGTGGATGTGGACAAAACCAGCAAGCGATTTCGCTACTTGTTGGGGCTCACTGGGCTTTTCCAGCACTTCATCGAAGCAAAAGCGAAGAAGGATCCACTTTTCCGTCGTATTGTGGACGAGATCCACGAACCGCAGCCCGCCAAGGTGGGCAGCAGTGCGCGTCGACGCAAGACTGAGAAAGAGGAGGACGCGGAGTTGTTGAAGGACGAGGTGGACACACCTGAAATCACTGAATTCAGCGAGTCACCTGCGTACGTGCACGGCAAATTGCGTCCGTATCAGATTCAGGGACTCAACTGGTTGGTTTCGCTCTACGAAAACAACCTCAGTGGGATTTTGGCCGACGAAATGGGTTTGGGTAAAACCTTACAAACCATCTCGTTTGTAGGGTATCTCCGGTTTTTTAAGAATATCAACGGTCCACACATTGTGATCACGCCCAAGAGTACTTTGGATAACTGGTACCGTGAGTTTAACCGGTGGATCCCTGGAATCAATGTTTTGGTTTTACAGGGTGACAAGGACGAGCGTGCCGAGTTGATCAAGAACCGCATCATGCCCTGTGATTTCGACGTTGTCATTGCCTCGTATGAAATTGTCATTAAGGAAAAGGCCACATTACGTAAGTTTGACTGGGAGTACATCATTATTGACGAAGCACACAGAATCAAAAACGAAGAGTCGTTGTTGTCGCAGATTATCAGGGTGTTCCACTCCAAGAACCGTTTGTTGATCACAGGCACGCCCTTACAAAATAACCTCCGTGAGTTGTGGGCACTTTTGAACTTTATTCTCCCAGATGTGTTTGCCGATAGCGACTCGTTTGACGAGTGGTTCCTGGCAGATAACTCCCGCGACGAAAACACCGTCGTCACACAGCTCCACAAGGTGTTGAAACCCTTTTTGTTGCGAAGAATCAAGGCCGACGTGGAAAAGTCACTCTTGCCTAAAAAGGAAATGAATGTTTATGTCAAGATGACCGACATGCAAAGAAAGTGGTACCAAAAGATTTTGGAAAAAGATATTGATGCCGTTAATGGCGCCAACGGTAAGCGTGAAAGCAAAACCCGTTTGTTGAATATCGTTATGCAATTGCGTAAATGTTGCAACCACCCATACCTCTTTGAAGGTGCGGAACCAGGACCTCCATACACCACAGACGAACACTTGGTATTCAACTCACAAAAGATGCTCATCTTGGACAGAATGTTGAAAAAATTTAAGAGCGAGGGTCTGCGTGTCTTAATCTTCTCCCAGATGAGTAGAATGTTGGATATCATGGAAGACTATTGCTACTTTAGAGACTACCAGTATTGTCGTATCGACGGCCAGACAGAACATGCAGACAGAATCAACTACATTGACGAATACAACAAACCAGGATCGGAAAAGTTTGTGTTTTTGTTAACCACCAGGGCCGGTGGGTTGGGAATCAACTTGACCACGGCAGATATCGTGATTTTGTTCGATTCCGATTGGAACCCCCAGGCAGATTTGCAAGCCATGGACCGTGCTCACAGAATTGGGCAGACAAAACAAGTCAAGGTGTTTCGTTTCGTTACGGAAAATGCAATTGAAGAAAAGATTTTAGAAAGAGCGGCGCAAAAACTCCGTTTAGATCAATTGGTGATCCAACAAGGCAGAAACACAAACGGCTTGGATACTAACAAGACATCCAACAAAAACGAATTGCTCGATTTGATCCAATTTGGTGCTAGCGATGTGTTCAAGAAGGAAAACGATCTGGATGCCAATGCGGAAATCGATATCGAGGCCATCTTGTCCTCCTCGGAAGCCAAAACTCAGGAACTCAACAAAAAATACGCAAAGTTGGACTTGAATGCCTTACAAAATTTCACCAACGACGAGTCTGTGTACGAGTGGAATGGAGAAAACTTCAAGAAGAAGGAATCCTCGACAATTTCCAATATTGGACATGCCTGGATCAACCCAGGCAAGAGAGAGCGTAAGGAGAACTATTCGATTGACATGTACTATAAGGATGTCCTTAACACTGGACGTGCGTCCTCGACGCCTACAGACAGCTCCGGCCCAAGACCACCCAAGCAGCTCAACTTGTACGATCACCAGTTCTATCCAGCCAAATTGTTTGAGTTGCACGAGTTAGAGAAAAACTACTACAAGAAGCTAACGGGCTACAAGGTGCCATTGAAGGCAGGTAAGGCTAATGCCAACAAGGAGTTGGAGCAAAAGTTGGAACAACAGGAAATCGATAACGCTCGACCTTTGACCGATGAGGAAAAGGAGTTGAAGGAGGAGTTGTTGAAACAAGGGTTTAGTAACTGGAACCGTCGTGATTTCAACCATTTTATTAGTCTGGTGACCAAACATGGCCGCAACTCGTTGGTTGCTATAACCTCTGAGTTTGAGGACAAAACAATCGACCAGGTGCGTGAGTATAGTAAGGCATTCTGGCAAAAATACGAGGAGATTGAAGGTCACGAAAGATACTTGAACCAAATCGAGGCTGGTGAATCTAAAATCTTGAAGACAAAATTGCAGGGCGAGTCGCTCCGCAGAAAAATTTCAATGTACAAGTTCCCGCTTCAAGAATTGGTGTTGAAGTATCCGCCTGCACTGACAAATAAGAGAGTGTATAGCGACGAAGAGGACAGGTTCTTACTCGTGCAATTGTACAGGTTTGGTTTGGATAGACCAGACTTGTACGAACGGATCAAAGAGGCCATCCGTGACTCTCCGCTATTCCAGTTCGATTTCTTCTTCCAGAGCAGACTGAGCAGCGAGTTGTCCAGAAGATGCTGGACCTTATTGGCTTGCATCCAAAAGGAAATCAACCCAGACACTTTTGGGAAAAGAGCTAGCTCCGCAAAGGAGTCTGGCGATAAGAAGAGGAAAAAGTAGCTGGGGTTTGTATTATATTTTAGATTGAATATCATGTGCTTTTGTGTATGTGTAGGTTGTATGTTGAGTGATACTCGCAAGCTGACCGTGTATTTGCCAATTTATTCACTGAAATTGAGAAGCCAATTGTAACAAAAGGCAATACCAAAGACATCAGCAACAAAACCCAATACAATAGTCTATTGCAACAAGCTTTCATCACTGGCATGTAAGGTTAATTTGAATTACAGTTTGTTGACATTCACATAAAGTATGATAAAGGAAATCTAGATGCATGTATGGCACCTATACTTCATTAATGAGTCACATTTAACCTAATGAACTTTTGGGCAGAAACTCCCTAAACGGTAGAAGTTTTGAGACACAGGTGTAAAGCTTAACACTTAAAGGTTTAAGTTTTATCGTTCATAACAATATATTAGTGGGCCGCATTACATAAAGGTCAAAATGCATCAGAATTTTTACTCAATTAGGATATCTACTAACCAGATAATATCAGAAAAGTAACTCTCGGTTAGAAGGTTCTCCAAATGCTTCTTCAACACCACGACAAAACAGATATCATTGTATCTCCTCAATTAGTGTTCCTAGTGTTGTCGATAGAGGAATAGATGTCAGGAATTGGTGTCCCTCTTGAACAGAATATATCGGAGGATTTGGTGTCCCTCTTGATCGAAAAATCCCAGGATCTTTAGATATAA
This sequence comes from Kodamaea plutei, assembly GCA_030705055.1. Taxonomy (NCBI): domain Eukaryota; kingdom Fungi; phylum Ascomycota; class Pichiomycetes; order Serinales; family Debaryomycetaceae; genus Kodamaea; species Kodamaea plutei. The sequence goes on along the minus strand of JANIWJ010000025.1, from coordinate 183,562 downwards.
TTAGGAATATGTAGAGGTCACCCGCGATCTTATGTCGCTCAGGAGCTGTAGATGTCACTCAGTATCTGTGCTAACGATCTGTAGATGACGCTCCCGATCTATACATGTCAAAATTCAAGAGCTCAAAAATACACCAATATCCAGATAAATCCACGCAACGATCTCAACTGTCAATCAACTTTGCATTATCGACTATTCTAGATTAGTGGCGTACTTTCAACACCAAAAATTTTCCAGTTAAGACTTGAACATGGACCAACCGATGGTTGCGAATTTGTCAAACACAAAACCAAATGAAGAAAATACTTTTGTAAATTCAGGAGCAGCACACCAGCTATTTTGAGATATACATTCTTTGTATTGTGATAGTGTAGCACGCTGAAGCAGCACTCACCCAAGGAACCAAATAACTTTGTTATAAGAATCTGCATCATTCCGTGTAAGAGTAGGCTAACAAAGACATCCACAATAATCAAAACGGAATTTTGGTAGCCACCACACACGTCCTCTGTGGAAATATCTTGTAGGGCAATCGGCCGGAGTTTACGTTAGTGGGAAGAGGCTTCTGAAAAGCTTAGATACATGGTGCCAGTTGACCAATGATGTACACTTGAATCTGTTTTGGTTCTATGGACTGTTTTATATTAATCTGTTTACTGTTTCCCATGTCTATAAGCACTGCCTTTATAATTTAACCGTTTAAATTCACCAAGGGACATTTTTACATTTTTTTTAAATTTTCATACTGTCTATATATTCGCAAATTCTTTGTATTCGCTAAAATTACATCTGTTACTGGTCTATATTCTATGGATTCTATGAAATGTACCAACATTGGATTCGAGATCCAAGGAAATACTATAAGGGTATCAGGTAGCACCTGAGAAATGAACTTTAAATCAGTTCACATGTAGCAACTCTAAAATGAATGGTTCCATCTGCTCTGGGGTCACATCACAGTTGAACCTGTAAACCACTTCACCATTCCTATCAACAACAAACTTTTCAAAGTTCCACCTGACACCCTTGAAGCCTAGTGAGTTTCGTTTTCGGCTTTTCATCCATTCGTACACCTGGTTGGTACCCCTACCATTCACCAAAATCTTCTCCATAATCGGGAAGGTGATTCCATATTTTTTTCTGTAGGTTTCCTCGAGTATCGAATCGTCTAGGGGCTCTTCCGAAAACAGATTCGAAGGGTATACCAATATCTCTAGTCCTTGTGTCTTGTACTTTTCATATAAAGCCTGGAAATCCGTGAATTGAGGGGTGTATCCGCATAGACTTGCCGTGTTTACCACGACCACAACCTTCCCCACCAATTGATCGAAATCAAAGATCCGCAGCCTACTATCTCTTTCCTTGAATTCGTGGAATGTACTCTCCATGCTTAATAATTTTGTTTTACTTTTCTGAAATCTTTAGTCTCAAATCTATATATAGCCGACAATGTCGCTCGGCTCGGCTTCATCAGACAATATATAAAACCAAGGAGCCGATGGCGCTACCAACACTCACAAAGCACAGTGTGCTGCTCCCCAAACTCTAAATGCTAAGAACATGCAAACCTTGCGCCGAACAAACCAAAAAACAAAAACATCCAATACGCAATTTTTCCCAATTTGGAAAAGCACTCCATGTAGTCTTTGATCACGTGATACAAAAGAAACGAAATGTATAATACAAAACAAAGGGGATACAAAAAAAATTTTGACCAAACATCATACGAAACTCTACAGGTGAACCACCACCACACGAAGGTATCTCTAATTTTGAACGGGTCACCTTATACCAAAAGTATACGCATATAGAGAACTACATAACCAAAAAAAGAAAAAAGGGAATAGATAACAAATTGATATAAACTAGAGCAGACATACACTTTCCAACCGAAGATGTCATTTAAAGTAAACTGGGACTCCTTAGAGACGGAGAACCTTACGACGTGGACTAAAGAGTTGTTAACTGATGCACTCAACTCGGGGAAGTCGCCAAACATCTTAGCGTCTAAGATACACATTAAAGATTTGAACTTTGGGAAGATAGCGCCTGAGTTTGAGATTTTGGAGATTGGGGAGTTGGGACGGGACCGTTTCCGTGGGATATTCAAGATTAAATTTGATGGTGACTTCCACTTAACCTTACACACCAAAGTACAAGCAAACCCTTTGAATATCTATTACTCGAACAGTTTGGAGCGTGAGTTGAATGGGCAATTTGTCACCCCCGAATTCCTCATGTCTAACGAGCAATTTGCATTACCGATGGATTTGAAGTTGAGCGACATTAAAATTAGCGGGATCGGTATTATTGTGTTTTCCAAGTCTAAGGGGCTAACGTTGGTTTTCAGAAATGACCCATTGGACTCAATCAAAGTCTCCTCCACCTTTGATACTGTCCAGGTGTTGGCCACATTTTTACAGAAACAAATTGAAAACCAAATCCGAGAATTGTTTAGAGAAACATTACCCACACTTATTCACCAGATGTCATTAAAGTATCTTTCATTAGAAGACTTGATGTCTCAGCCTACTGCCATAACCAATACCCCCACGGCAACAACCATAGATATGGTTTATTCCGCAGTGAATTTACGTAAAAATACCATGTTGTTCAGTTCTAGAGAAACTTTGAGAATGGATGTTCCTAGACTCAAAAACGTTATCCAAAGATCCCAGCTGAACAAATTCACTGGGAATGTTCCAAGTTTGTTGAACCTGTTATACTTAAACAAGAACCTTGACATCACTAGTGTGGTTGCAACTGATGGAACAAATAATGGAATTCCAATCGATTTGTTGATTAATCCATATTTTGAGAAGACAGACGATGTCATAAAGGAGATTTCAGCAATCCAATCAAACAGCTTTCACAAGTTAAACAATAACAACAACAACAACACTAACAATGTGAAACCCAAGAGAAGAACAATCAAACTTGGAGGTAAGAATAAACCAAAAACTCCAGAACCACAGCTTATGTCATTGCCTGTGTCGGTGATGGCATCCACACAGGTGTCACCATCGAGATCGATCGGATCCAGCATTGATGAGGACTCCGAAACCTCCACCTTGATCAATGACGAAGTTCCATACTTTACAAACACTGCTGTAGAGAGCAGTGCTATTAGACAACCTGATATCATGCATCCGAAACCAATGAGAATACATCACGAAGCTTATGACGAAATAATAAAACGGTACCAAATGGACTCCAAAAATGCCCAGATGCATGACCTGAAGAAATTAAACGGCTCGAAAACAACCCAGGATACAAATCTGTCCAGCATGCCACAGGGAAGTGCAAATAGTTTACTCAATGTTGGTTTGGGTAATCCATTGTATAACTTTGTGCCTAATAATCAACCTATTCTGACTTCTCCAATTCGCAAGATGAATAGAGAAAGGAAGTCTATCAACTATATAGATATTGAAAAGATTAACCAGAAGCTCAAGAGTATCAAGCTCGAGCATTCGAACAGGAATGAAAAGGATAGGTTTCCTAGTGTGTTTGACACTCCGCCACCTTACTATCAGGTATAGTTGATTTATTGGCATTCTTTGAAAGTTTTGTAGTTAAGAACCTTTGGCTATGGCTTTTGGTTTGGTCCACGTAAATAGCTAATAGGCATTGCTATAGAGGCCTCTGAGATACTAAAATCTTGGGAGATTTTCGTGATTTTATTGAATGGAAGCTATGAACATGTGATTCATATATAGACGGTCACAGAATGAAATTGAGGAAATAGAATGTAGAGAATTGGAAATTTTGGATCGTGTAATACTCATTAGTGGCTGCTAAAGAAGTCTTTCTAATACAGATAATTGGAAAGAAGTCTGAATCCTTTTATATTCATTACGGGAACATAATCCTGAAAGACACCCGAATCCCAATACTCGACTGTAGAAATGTGTGAAGTATGTTTACAGCTAAGCTTTCTAATTTTTTGTTAACTGAACTCTCTACATAGTCTGAATTTGGTGAATGTAGTTGGACAATAATAGGTTTTAGTTTGGTGATGGCTGTACTTTTCGTATATAAAAATTGGTAGGATCCCTTGAGAAGTCCCGGCAGGATAAGGACACCTTTCGCGGTGACCGTTTCAAGTGATCTGGAATATTTTGAAGCTTGATAAAATATATTCAATCTATATCAATGACACCGTTAGAGGCTAGTTTTTGTTAAAATGGTTAAATGAATACCGATAGACATAGTTTTTGTTGAAATGGTTAAATAATGAAGATTTCAGAGACTATGTTTTGTTGAAATGATTAAATGAATGATGTTTTAGAGGCTAGTATTGATAAAAGGGATTCTAACTATGGCAGGTTATCTTGGGCCTGCTTTCGTAAACACAATTAATATGTCTTACGCAGCTATTCAGAGAAGCAAATCCTTAATTTCTTTCATCAATCTTATTGATGTAGTGATGCCTGTCAATATTGATTGAACTGTAAAATGCTTGTCAGAAGTGAATTGACAGAAGAATATGGCTGCAAATAAGCAAAATTAGAAAGGGCCCAGAAATGCAGAGAACTGCAAGCACAGTTACTTTTCCGTTAAAATTTTATTTAGACATCTATTCTTGAGCAGTTCTATGGGTAGAGTACACTTGATAGACAAGACAGGACGAAAAGCCAAACAATAAAATTTGTTTAAAAGTAGAATCTTTGACGATTGTTTCATTAATATTATATCCATAATTTCGGTAACGACCATTTTCATCTACCATCATTTCGGTATATATGATCATTTTATTATATACAATCATTTCATTATATGCCATCATCTCATCATATGCCGCCATTTTACTATATACCATCATTGCCTTACATACCATTTCATTATTTACCTCGTTTCATCACGTACCATTTCATTATATACCACCATTTCATTTTATACCTTCATTTCATCACTATTGCGTCGTGATTACAGAAGATGTTCAACTTTGTACTGGCGTAAAGATGACATATCATGATGATACTTTTAAGACTATTTTATCGATTTCACATTTGATTCAGCTATTCCTAGGCTTTTGTGTATAGCAATCTCTAAAGACAGGCTAAGCCATAAACAAGCTTCAAAACAAAGAATTTCCGCACTGTGAACCAAAGATCCGTACTTGCCCAAGCTGTCGTATTAATCTAGTTGTGTCAAAATCTTAGTAGAGTTATGGATGCGTAACTTTTATGGAATGCAGTAATATATTGTATTAAATTAATAATTAGAGAATGCTGTTTATTTGAATCCTTGATAGTTCATTCTTGAATACCCTGAATGTCACACGAGTGCGTGAATGGATACCATCCATGGTGCAAAGGATGAATGTAATCTCTAGAATGATGAGTAATGAGGGATGCAATATATATAGTCATTTAAAATGCGCTTAGATGAATCCTACTCATACACGTAAACTTCGAACCCATAACGTGAACACAGAAACATCTCAAGTACAACTGCAAAAGCACTTTTTTTGTATGTCAAAAACGTGATATCACAAAACACCAAACCCCTGATGACAGGTCAATTTGGAAACATGTAGTGATGTCTCAAGTGATGTTTCAACTCAGTATCGGCCGTGCACTTGAAATGGTCCGCAAGTCCGACCGGGTATGTACGCATGTGTACCGTTGATAGCTATGGGTTGGTTGCTCGGATTTCAGCACGTTGTTTACATTCTATTTTAAGAAGGACAAACAAGAGAAAAAAACGCAGCGATCAACAAAAAAAAAAAAAAGAGACATCACATTCAAACCATGGGCTTTGGATCGTTTGAAGAAATCTGTTCTAAGGTAGCATTACCGTTATGTTCAGCAATCACTGAAAAGGGGGCCACATTCCGTGGGATACTCCCACAGTGTTACGCACGTCCTGTTGAGTTAGCGAACACTATGATTTTCCAAATTGGTAACGCCTTTATCAACTTTGCTGGGTTGATAATTGTGTTGACTATCATTTACAATGTTCGAGCCAAGTACACTGCAATCGGTCGTACTGAGATGTTGTACACTCTCTACGTTGCACTTGGGTTGATTGTGAGCACGTTGATTGTGGATTGTGGTGTGTCACCGCCACTGAGTGACTCGTATGCCTACTTTGTGAGTGTCCAGATTGGGTTAGCCTCGGCGTTGATTGTTTCGTTATTGTATAATGGGTTTCTTTACTTTCAGTTTTGGGAGGATGGGACGTGGACCTCGATGTGGTCGCTCCGTTTGGCATCTGCATTATGGTTTGTTGCTACCTTTTTGGTCTCCATCATCACGTTTAAGGGATGGCACACAAGCTTAAATACCCTGAACACTTTGCCATTGTTCATCGTTGTCTATTTGATTAATGCAATTCTTGTATTTGTCTACGTGGTGCTGCAAATTGTGCTTGTTGTGTTTGCGTTGGACAGTTTCTGGCCTTTGGGTGCCATTATCTTGGGTGCTTTCTTTTTTATTGCCGGCCAGGTTTTGGCTTATGCTTTCAACGAACCTATCTGTAGAAGCGCACTGCACTACGTTGATGGCTTGTTCTTAGCAACCTTGTGTAACATCTTCACCCTTATGATGATTTACAAGTTCTGGGACATGATCACCACAGACGACTTGGAGTTCTCTGTCGCTGCTGTCGAACAAGGTATGAATCAATTTGAAGATGAAAAAAGATCAAGTGTTTTCTTTAACTAGGTTTATAGAGGAAGTACGCTTCTTGGAATGGAATTTGGAATTTAGTGGTGTAGTTTGGTCTATTCTGTGTTTATCTGTTTGTTCACTATGAGTATTCATATTTGTTCCACCTCTGTATATATGCTTCTGTAGCACCTTGATTTCTTAGTGTTCTCACATTTCCTAGTTCTAGATGCCTTAAATATACTATCTCTAAGAATCTCTAGGTATTTTTCAACATGTCTCTAGGTATTCTCAAGATGTCTCTGGATATCTCCAAGTTTCTCTGGATATCTCTCAGTATCTCTGGATATCTCTCAGTATCTCTGGATATCTCTCAGTATCTCTGGATATCTCTCAGTATCTCTGTATGTCTCTAACTATCTCTAGAGTTTATCCTTTTGAAGACTACTTCATCTACTTTGCCATGGTCACGCCAGGCTGTGCCAGAATAATCTTGAAACATTCGGTTAGGAATCACCTGGGCATTCCTGTATATTTTTAGAAGTTGGGGTGATAGTATGGATTACAATTAATTATTGAACAGAACAGCAGTAGAGTAGTTTAGGGGTGTTAAGGGTAGTAAGGCCATGTCAGAGAAGCATTGAGTGCAAATACTGAGAAATATTGACACTAGAATTTAACATGGAACAATTGAGAGGTTAATGAGAAAAGCATTAGTGACGTACTGAGAATTTAGTGACGTTCTCAGAATTTAGGTACTGAGAAATATAAATTGACGTGCAAACACTTCCTCTGTACCTTGACACACCTTAATGTACTTATTATCTTTACTATAATATACCTATTATTTTACTGTAATATACCTATCATTTTACTGTAATATACCTATTATCTTTACTGTATTAATTACCTTTACTGTATTAATTACCTTTACTGTATTAATTACCTTTACTGTAATATACCGTAATATACCTTAATGTACCGTAATATACCTTAATGCACCTATTATCCCTTATACCTACTGTGAACACTTGGAAATGCTGAGATCTTGAGATACACGCAGGACCCACCGAAGCAACGCCGACCGTGCTAACAAAAATAGCTCTTAATATTTGTGGATCATTCACGCTCGCCGTTCAAAATCGTCTCAAATCCGCAGCAAAACAAAATACCAAAAGCACACATGTCTGAATTACTTGACAAGGATATCATCAAGACGATTCTCAACAGCGATTCGTCGCTAGACATTCTTCTTGGGCGGTTGAAGCAGAGTCTCAACACGGGAGAGGAGTTTTCCCGGTATATCAAGAAAAGAGCTCAGATTGAGGATGAACACTACGCGCAGTTGCGCAAGTTTGCGAGTAACTTGCGTACATCGGTGAAGCAGGGGATAGCGGGGACGTCTGGTAAGTTGAAGAATGATTCGTTTATCAACAAGTTTGACTCTATAGTTGAGTTTGACGAGAAGTTATATAGTGTGGGTTCTTCGTATGTGACTGCTTTGAACACCATGTACGATGAATTGGTGTCTCTCATCAACACCGTATCGAAATCGCGAAAGTTGATAAAGGAGGAGGGTAAGCGCAAGGAGAAGGACTGTGCCGATGCCATTTTCGCTGCAGATAAGGCGAGACAAAAATACAACCACTTGTGTGATGACTTGGAAAAGTTGCGTACTTCTGATCCAGATAAAAAGTCCTTTTTGAAGAATAAAACAGTTGAACAGCAGCAGGATGAATTGCAACGTAAAGTGGACCAGGCTGACCAGGACTACAAGTTGCGTGTCACAACATGTAAAAAATTAAAAGATGAAATCTTGGTGATTCACAGACCTACAAACGCTAAAAAGTTGAAGAATTTGATTCTTGAAATGGATATTGCCATGAATGTCCAGTTACAGAAATTCGCCACGTTTAGCGAAAACTTGGTTATGAATTGCGGGATCTTAATAAGCCCTTTACAGCCGCAACTCCCATCCATCAAGAGCTTGGCTTCCTCTATCGAAAACGAAAAGGACTTGTACAATTACATCAAAAAGTTTGAAAAATCAAGTAAACTGCAATCTTTGGTCCCGATCGAATATGTCGTGCATCCTCTGTTAAGCCGTGGTATGCCTGGCGGCGCCGGTGGTGCTGCTGCGGGCTCTTCAAACTCCCAGAAAATTGCAAAACCCTTCTTGCACACAAGTAATAACAACTTGTCTACATCCTCCAATGTCATTCCTTCTATCTCAGGTCCACAGAGAACTTCCCAGGTGTCCTCAAGTTCCCCGCCTCACAACTCGTCGACAATGGGGTCTTCATACAACTCCCTGACACTTGTGCCCACAGCTTCCATCGCCACCCAAGACTATAAGTACTCCTCTCTTGACCCTCACCAAACTTCAGAGTTAAACGGCCCAAAGTCGTTGAGCGCTGCCCAAGGTTACCTCCAACCCACCTTTGGGATCCTGGTGGAAGACCTCATCCAGTTTGCTGGAATAGATAACGTTCCTCTTGTCGTGAAAAGATGTATCGAGGTGATTGAAACTCATGGTTTAGACATTGAAGGTATATACAGAACAAGTGGTAACAAAACAACAGTTCATCTGCTCAAAGACCAAATCGACCTGAAATTCACAAACTATTTGCTTATTGGTAATAACATCGATCCCTCAAATGTCTTGGATGCTGACATTTATTGCGTCGCTTCTTTACTCAAGTTGTATTTTGCAAGTTTGCCTGAACCTTTGCTCACTCGTGAGTACTACCAATCCTTCATTGAAACAGTGAAACTGGTTGATGAAACTTTTATAGCTAAGAAATTGCATCACTTGGTGTATAACTTACCAGATGGTGCTTATTTCACGCTACGTGCTTTGATCTTCCACTTGAATGCAGTCGCTGCTCATGAATCAACAAATAGAATGAATAGAAAGAGTTTGGCCATCATCTGGGGTCCTGCTCTTTTAAACGACAGTCTGATGAGTCCCCAAGATTTAAGTTATAAGAGTAAAGTGGTTGAGGAGTTGATGTTGATTGCTAATGAAATCTTTGATACCGATGAATAGATAATATGAAGTCTTGATGAGAACCTGAAGATCTTGGTTTCGAAACAAAAATTCGGAAAGGCTCCTGAAGGATTTTGGAAACTATTAGTTCTTAAAACTATTGGATCCTGATCTTTGGAAGACTGAACTATTTGAAGAACGCTTAAAGTTTCTCTTGTTCTAAGACCGATACTGAATATTCTGTTGAAAGATTGAATACATCTTTTATTGTTGAGGTGTATGAATTTTCTACGCAAAGCCATCAAGAAAACAATCAAGCCTCGAAGAAACAAAATACATGCTATGTTTGTTTTATGTCCACTATACCTCAGCCTCTTGACACTTTATTGTATTCCTATTGCATTCATGACAATATACATGTTCTTTTATCTAAATTCTAATTTATGACCTTGTTCGCTTGTAAGATCTGAATCTTCTTAGGACTCACTTGTAGAATTCTAGCCAATGACGGTTGCATGTGCCTGTTAATAAGGCGGAGCTGTGAATCCTCGTTAACTCGACACAGCCGTTTCTAGGGCTGTGTGCTTTTGTGCGCAGAATGGGCTGCATAAACACAATTTTCACAGAAAAAATCAATAACAGATTTATATAGTACTTTCACTCTACATTTACAATGATTTTACTTTACTTTTTACATACTTTTACTCTATAATCTACTTCATGTCCTTGAATCCGAATCAGAACAGCATGAAAAGTTAACTAAATATCGTTTTGTATTTGGCTAAAGTCATAAGACATAAGAAGAATAGTTTGTAATTGAACCAATTGGCTCAAATATCCTATTTACAAACTAGAGGAATCGTCTACCGATTTGTATCAAACGTTGGACTATTGTTCCTTCTTCAGTCGCAAGTGCGGTATCCTCTCATACTTTGACGTTGTAGAGCGGAATATAAGGTAATAATTTGTCTTTGCAGTTGCATAACGGTGTATTTCGAAGCTCGTTGATCTTCAACCGAGTTGCACACTAAAAGTGATAATATGGTTTGCTCTCTTTTTGAGTGCTTTGATATTGGCTAAATATAACCAAGCTTCCTGTTCACAATATTTGGTATACAGTATAATTTTTGCTACACCATGCTTGAATATACTGCCCTTGGAGGTTGTGGTGGGATAAACTCCGAGTCGATTTGAGGTGATGGGTACTCTGACATCTCGATCTGGGGCTCTGGATATGAATTTGCCTCTTCGTGCATAGCTTGAATATACTGTATTGGTGTATTTTCAAGACTGGAGGCATCCACCATATCATGCAAAGGAGGGCCTGTGTATGGTGAATATGGAGGAACACCGCTCGTATATTTCGGAGGTGGATATGGTGGTAATTGTTCATCAGTACTGGATACTCGAGTATTCGATGTCCATTCAGAATGCAAGGATGCAGGTTCCAAAGTAGTTAAACTCAAATGTGAAGCTTGTCTTTGGGTCATGGAGCCTTCTGCTCGTGTAATCGACTTGGATTTCACACTAGCTTTTTCTTTCCTTGTTCGGGTTATAAGCTTGAGTCCCCCTCCATACACAAACAAATATCCAGCAAAGAAGATAATAATCACAATTGGTAAAATGAACCATGCGGCGGACATTTCGCTCGCTCGTTTCTCAAGCTGATGGAGATGCATTGTAACTTCTGCTTAACCTTGAGAAACCTTTGAATGACTTTAAATAGATCTTAATGAATGTAGACCTTAATTGTACCTTGTTTAGACCTAAATGATTGCAGATCTTAAGTATTGTAGCTTGACCTTAATGAGTGTTGACCTTAATAAGTATTGACCTTAATTAGTATATCTTGACCTTAATAAGTATTGACCTTAATTAGTGTAGCTTGACCTTAAATTAATGAATGTTAACCTCAATGAATGTTGACCTAAATAATGTACCTTGACCATATATTAATGAATGTAGTTGGCCTCGACGCTGGACTTGAACGAAATTTTTAACCACCTAAACAGTTGAAAAACTAAGAATATACGACTCTATATATGATTCTAACTCGAATGAAGGCAGTGTGAACACTGTTGATTGTGTCATCATCACAAGGAGTTCTCCACTTAAGGGAATCTCAATATTTCAGCAGACGCACAAAAGCTTATTCTATACAGATTGAACATGATTTCCTATTTCGAAGATGGTACCCCTTATTGACTCCTTGCGATGCCTCCCCTGTGCCCGGAAAGCGGTTAGTGTCCTCCTCATCTCCCATGTACTCCGATCACATCTCTGGAAGTTGTACTAAAATTAGACTTTGTTACAAGGGGTGCAAGCTTAATTGAAAAACCGCGTCATGGGGAACCCTAATCAAAGTATAATCAGAAATAGCGCAAAAAAAAACTGGATTCTCTTGAAACTGTCTCAGGTGTAAATGCAGTGTCCATTTACTATGCCAGGGTTCCCATGGGTCATCGCATCGTGTATTCATGGTGGTTTTAAAATAGTGGTTCAGGTGTGAGCATTCAAGGTGATTGGTTTCCATGTCATCGCATCGGTGGTTTAAGGTGCGAAAACCACGTTAATACTTTCAATCACTGGCCTGTGCTTTAGTCACTTTTTCTTTTCGATCTTTAGCTTATCGTCTGTAGCTTATCGTCTGTAGTTTTTCGTCTTTAGATTTTTCACTCTTTAGTTTTTCACTCTTGAGTTTTTCACTCTTTAGTTTTTCACTCTTTGTCTTTAATTAATTCCTATTTTATATGACTTAGCTTATGTCACTTTAAATTAGTTCTTACTTAAATATCTCTTATTTAAATTATCTCTTTATTATCTCTTACTTACATTAACTACTTTACAAAGATACTCTCTTTTATGTGTTAACGATCCATTGTTGCAGCCAGTGTTACCAGTGTTATACATTTCTTGATAAATTTATCGCTAATCTGTTAATGGGCCCACTAGTTTTAGTCACTTCACGACATTGGTACTTAGACGTCCCATAACCACATTGGCCGAGAATGTAGGACAATTGCAACTACCATTCGGGTATATGGTTTTGTCTTTGTCTTGCTTAATTTCGTTGATTGGACCAGCTCATTAAAATTCAGCATGTCTATTAGTCAAACCATTGGGGTTAGTACATCATAAAATTCATCTTCTTTTCTTCGTTTTCCTTTTCACGCCGTATGTTCACACGAGGAGGCTTGACCACTTTGGCCAAATTCTTCACTTGGAAGTTCTTTTTATATGCCAATTCCGCTTCTTCCTTAATTCTCTCCTCTTCTTCCAACTGCCTTTTTCTTGCAGCCTCTTCCTCCTGCATCTCAGCCGCAAGCTGCTTCTCGTAGTCTTCATCGGATATCCCCATAAGTTTTCTCTTCACGTCCTTCAATTCAACTTTGAGTTCCTTGCGGAACTCGGGCGATTTCACAATCATCCCGCGTATCTCCTTGTCCATTACATTTAAAATGTCCATTCCGTTCGCCTTAGAGTTGATAATCTCCCCTTGAATCAATGCACTAACCTTACCCTTGTTCTTAAGAAGTATCTCAGGGTCATTCTTCACTTTCCCTTCAACAAGCAACTTCAACTTCATAAGCAAGTTCGAGTGCGTCTCACTCTTACGGAAGTTCTCAAGAAGAATCTTCCTCTGGTTATCAAAAGATCCGTTCTTCTTATATACATTCGTTAGTTGCTTGGGTTCAGTAGGTTCACTCATACTGATTGTTTTTTCTCGTTTTTCTAACCAAACCTTAATAGTAACTAACCTCTAAACAGGCCTTGCTAACATTATAGTGTAGATCGAAACCCACCCGAGTATCAGTACTTTGAATACATTGCCCACATGTTAGATGTATTCTTCTCACGTTCCCCCGTTTCTTAGACCATATTAGATTTCTCGGTACTATATTCTCACTATTGTCGTTACTTCACACTCGTTGATTCACACTAATGTCGCTAATTACTCGCTGATCCACACTATTTTCTAATTCACTGCACTATTCTCTCACTGTTTTCTAATTCACTGCACTATTCTCTCTCACTTTTGTCGCCAATTCACTGCACTGTTCTCTCACACCACTACAATATTTGTCGCAATCCGTTTAGCTAATAATCACTACACTATTTTCAATAATCACTACGTTATTCTTAATAATCACTATTCTCAATATTCACTATTCTAGATATTCACTATTCTCACGCTACCTGTCTATCTCTCTGAGAATTACCTGCACTCATATTCTTCAACCACTTGCATTCATCTCATACCAACTTTTGTATGGAGAAAATCATGACGAGAAAATAAAAAGCAATGTCCTTTGAAGCAAGTCCAATACGGAGCACTAGTCCGATTCTGGCTAGGACGTTATCACATCTAGAAGGGGTGGTCGACACTGAATTGGTGAGCAAGAAGCCACGACTTGCCCATGCGCCTAAAGACGCAATGGAAGCATACATAGAAAGCACCAGGAGTCTGTTGTATGAAGTTATGGAAGATGTACTCAGTGGTAACAAACCATCCAAGAGCTACCAGACATACTATACTATGGTTCAATCGCTCTGCAACCTCAGTCATCTGGAGCAGCTGGTGTTATCGGGAGAGATTTCGAGGGCGTTGGAACGGACCATTGATCTGGTGATCGCACCCAAGATCCATGGCTTGTTAAAGGATGAAGTTGGACTCGATGAGTTTGCCACTGGATATATCAACATCTTCAATGACTGGGAGGCTAAGCTCAAGCTTCTCTCCACTTTATTCCTCTATTTAGATAGGAATTACTTGATGAGTCCAAAGAGGAAACGCATCCACACGGAGGGCTTACAATTGTTCCGGCAGGCCTTGTTGCAAAACGGCTCGCCAGCGGGTGATACTACGTTTGTGAAATACACCAGACTATTGGAGAAATCAAGAGAGTTCAATGAAAATGTAAATGTATCTTTGGCGTTCAGTATGATGCTAATCAAACTCGACTACGATAATACCCTAAAATTGCATAACAGATTGATCGAATCTATTCTCATCCATCACAACCAGTTGAAAAGGCAATACAATGACGAAAATTACTTCTCAGTGGTATTTGAAAGCATAGCAAGAGAAATAATATTCTTTCAGGAATGCGGCAAGAGCACAGAGTTCATCAATAACCTCAGACTCAAACTACAGTGGAACCTCATCTTTGAAGATTTCTCTTCCAAATTAAAAACAACCTTCCCGATTCTAATTAAAAACTCCAACAGCGACATGCTTGGCTTGTATTTGATATGTCTGATGTCAGTGGATGAGTTCCAATTGGACTCGATTCAATCCTTACTTTTGGAGTGGAGTGAATACGTTAAATTAAGTATCATAGACACAATAGAACAACACAAGCTAAACAAAAACTTGGTGGGCTTGTTGAAACAAAAATTCGATGAGTTCAAAGGCATTGTCGAAAGTTGTTTCCAATCCAATGCCAAGTTTGATTTCGAGTTGAGAGAATCTTTCAGGAAAGCTCTCAATCTGGACCGTAAGGTTAATTCGATCGCTATCAACCATTTGTGCAAGTACTGCGATACTTATTTCAAAAAACCAGGAGATGAATTGTTTGATGACTTCTCGGCTAATGTCATGGTGATGTTCAATTTGATCACCAACAAAGATGACTTCTTGGTGATCTTCAAAAAGGATTTGTCGAAAAGATTGTTAATTTATGGTAAATCAAATCTACTGATGGAGAAACAATTGGTGGACCAATTGCTGGACATTATCGGCGAGAGCGAACTTGTTGTCGGTATGAATATCATGTTTCTGGATTTGGAACAGTCTCAAACCGTTTATTCCTCGTTTGTGGAAAACCCAGTACTTAACCCATTGGTTCTAAGTAAATCACAATGGCCAGAAATACCCAAGATGTACAATGATGAATGCATTCTACCCATTGAGTTCTCGGATCTCTTGGGTGAGTTCACCACAAAGTATCAGAACTCAAAGGAAAGATTAAAAAATCAAAGTTTGGATTGGTCAAATTACTCATTGCATAATGTTTCTATGGATGTGACCTTCAATCAAGGTGTAAAGGAAATCTCAGTGAATTTGTTTCAAGCAGTCACTTTACTACTATTTCAAAATGTTAATTCTTTGACATTTGATCAGATTCAATCCTTGACTAAGATATCTTCAAAATTTTTGTCAAGGGTACTCGCTTCACTTTGTGAAAAGTACCCACTTTTATTGGTTGCAAATGATACATATACTTTTAACCATGAGTTTACTGACAAATCAAACAAGATCAAGGTCCCTTTTTCAAGAGAATTCAAAGATCCAAAGGTTACAGAGGTTGTTGATAAAGACGTTTTGAAAAATAGGCAAGATGAAATAAGAGCTTGTGTCGTGAGGGTATGCAAACTGAAAAATACTATTGAGATGGTTAATCTTTTGAACGAGGTTATGAAATTTATGCGCAAAAGAAACGCAGTTGCGATTAAGGAAATCAAGTTGGCTATAGAGTTTTTGATTGAGCATGAGTATATCGAAAGGGTTGACACAGAGACTATAAGGTATCTTACATAAATGGAAAAACACTGTGTAAACATATACATAGAACTAGACCCTATCGCCTAATCCCATGCCTAAGTGTGCTATAAATACTGTAAATCCAATTTTGAAAGTAACTCAACTGTTGAAATCGAGCTCAAGTAGTATTTGCAGCCCAAACTGTGTATGCAGCTCAAGATTTATTTCAATTGCATTAAAGTACGTCAAGTCGAAACTCAAACAGCATTCAGAATACTCATACTTACCAGTATTTATATCGGTTCTCTATTTATATATAATAAAAAAGGAGTATTTACTAATATTCAACCAGTATTTATATCAACTACTTTTTATTTTTGTGTTTTTTTAAGATTAATGCATTTTTGTTGATATGGCTGCAATTTTTAACAAAACACAACAAGACCTTCAATTAGAACAAATAACTGCGTTGTCGTTACTTCACTATTGCTTACGGAAAAAAACAAGAGATATTTAACACTGAAAGCAGCAGTGAAGTAAAGTTGCTTCACTCAAACTACAATAATCAATAGAGAATATACAGAGGACTATATAACGTGAACTTAATAAATCTATGAAAATCTTGCGCAAGAAATCGAGGGACATTGAGATACACAGAAGTAGAGAGTGACCAGAATATACCATACTGTCATGTTTCTAAAAACAACTTTTCATTAGTAGTAGTTTTCTGAATTCTATAGTTGTATGGTGGCAGTTTTCAAGATTTCAAAGTGTAGTTTTGAGATTTCGGTGAAGTCTCGAGGTTTAAGTGCAGTCTCAGATTTCAACGAATACCATTTATGGCTACCGTAGAATGCATGGTTTCAAGATTTGTTGTCACAATGAACTCATAAGCATTCAACGATGCAACTACTTGTGATAAAAATGAAAATAAAAATGAATAGCAACCGTTAACCGTAAAGATTCAAGAAACAGTCTACAAATATACAACGCTTTATAATATTTACTATATGCTTAGACTGGAACATCTTCTGGGTCTGGGTTGTAAATCCAGCGGTCACCAACCAATGGGATCTTTTGGTAGAAGGTTCTTTGGAACAATGGAACACCCTCGGTGAAAGTAGCGACACCAAAGGCAGCGGCACCTCCCCACAAAGCCAAGTTTGGCAAGTAGGCCTTGAGGACTGGCAAGTTCAAGCCAGCAATGGTAGTAACAGTCTTGTAGACTGGAGCTCTAACGTACTATAAAACTGTTAGTATTTGATTATCCATCGGGATATTTGAGTAATGAACGAGACGATCACTCTGACCAAGGGCATTATTTCAACTGACTCTACAAAAAGTCAAGTTGATGTCGAAAACACCATTCATCCTCAACTTGTTCCAGCACTTTAGCTGAAAAAACACCCCCATAATCCTCCTTTAGACACAGTGATCTCTTCCATGTACTCCAGCAGAAGTCTTTGGTCATTCAATTCCTCTCATGTCATAGTGAACTTACAGAAACCATGTTGTGTGTAGTGATTGGAAATTTTTCGCAAAGCTTCTTTTTTTGTTGTTTGATTGGCTGTATAAAAAAGTCACATGACCAGACATGAATATTAGTATTACTACAAGCAATGATTAAATACAGTGTGATGTTGATTGAATTATATATGATAAGAGTAAAGGGGCTGATGCATAAATTAATTAGACAGCGTCCTTTTGGGCCAAGATGTAGTCAATAGTTTGACCGACAGTCTTGAAGCTGTCTGATTCGTTATCTGGTATTTCAATGTTGAATTCGTGTTCGAGTTCCATGATAACTTCGGTGACGTCCAAGGAGTCCAAACCCAAGTCTTGTACGTATGAGGAACCTTCAGTTATTTCCTTGGAGCTGTCGATCTTATCGTAACCTTCCAACAATTCAAAAATTCTTTCTTTGGCAATGTCTCTGGTTAAGGAAGGGAAAGCAGCGTAGAAACGAACAGCCTGGGTTGGTCTATATATTCCCGAAAGAATTGACTGTCTTGGAGCCACCCTTTGTGCGGTTTTTAAGGATCTCAATAAGGTGTTTCTAAACATTGTGTGCTTATTTTAACTGTTTTTAAGTGGTTGATGAATTTTTTCATCATTAAAACAGATTTTGGTGAGGGCACGTTATAAGAAATGTCGCTATGTCGCAAATAGAACACCAACTGGAACAGTTTTTTTGTTCAACTAAAAGTCGCAAAAGAGGCATTGAAAGATTTTTCAACCAAATGCTTAGGTCGTTGTTTGGAGCTGCCCGTATGGGCATGAACACAATGAGATCCCCAATAACCTCATACATGTCATCTATCCGTACTAATGTACCAATAAAATCGTTGTCTCCTTTACAAACTATACTGCAAAGATACGCTACAGTTAACCAAATCAAATATGGAAAGCAGGGATTGCCAAAGAAGCCATTCTCTTCCAAGGCACCAGATTTAGAAAACAACCCTTTCAGAAAAGGTGTTGTTTTGAGAGTGATGATTCTTAAGCCAAAGAAACCTAACTCGGCTTTGAGAAAGTGTGCCCGTGTAAGATTGACTAACGGTCACGTTGTATCTGCATTGATTCCAGGTGAAGGCCACAACTTGCAAGAGCACCATCTTGTTCTTGTCAGAGGTGGTAGAGTCCAAGATATTCCTGGTGTGAAGTATAAGTTGGTTAGAGGTGTATATGATTTGGCCGGTGTTGCTAACAGAGCTACCTCCAGATCTAAGTATGGTGTCAAGAAGCCAAAGCAATAATTGTAAATAGGATAATATTATAATAATTAATATAAGTAGAACCATTTGTTGGCTTTGTATTGTGATTTTCATTGATTTTAGTTCTCTTGCTAGTCATCTTTGTCGTAATACACTAGCTGGATAATAGTCAGCGGAGCATATTATCTGATGTTCAGTCATATATAACACCTTGAACAAACCCTTAATAAAACAGAGATCAGAGGTCTTACACTAGAGTAAAGTTTAAAAGAGATAAATATAAATTTGAAAGATATACTAACCTACACAACTCCAAATAAAGTGACAATCCAAATTTTAAATGATAATCCAAAAACTGAAAATCCAAAATATAGAATAATCTATCAAGCCCTCACATCGAACCTTCTACCACTGGCAGTTTTTCTGTTTTCAATAAGCTTACCATCGTCGTCAACGTTTTCAGGCTTTGCTCTGTTCAAAATCTTCAAGAACTCTTTGACTCTGAATCTCATTCTGGAATGCATATATGCCTTAGAGCACTTAATGTGGTAGTGGAAGTAGTTTCTAAAGTATTGGATGTGGGAGATACACTTTTCTCTTTGGTCGCCCTTTTTGAGGTGTCTAGGGAACAAGACAAAGGTGACATAACCCTTGTTGTCATCTTCTCTCTTACCCTGGACCACGTGCTGGATATCCAATGGAGGTTCGCTGTGAGAGTACAACACCTGTGGTGCATTCTGGACAGCTCTCTTTCTGGCATCAACAAATTCTTGCAAGAACACCTTACCAAAGATCTTATCTGTTTCGTCCTGGAACACTGTGGAGAATATCACAGTGACTCTGTCGAAGGAAGGCTTGATGTAGATACTTTCATCTGAGCCTCTGTATTTGATGACGAGCACCTTTTCGCTTTGTAATTCGGCCTGGACTTCTTCAGAGTAGGTGTTACTATTTGCGTACATTTCAGCCAATTCATCGTATCTCTTGAATGCCTTTTCAAAAGGGGCTGCCATTGCATGTCTCTTGAAGTATGGCAATTCATTGACCAAGTCCAACTTGAATTCTTCAGTTTGCTGGCCAAGCTGATTGAGATCCAACACCAACGAGTAATTGTATCCTTGTTCAATGTCGTTACCCCCCAACACACCCAAACCGCCACTCGCAAATCTGGCAAACTTGGCATTCAAGTAATCAACAACACCGTAATTCACCAAGTCGTCCCAGCATTTGAGGTATATCGATATAAGGAGAAAATCCTTGTTGTCCGGAAGCGTCAGGATGTGATACGTGGTAAAATCAAAGTCAGTGATGATTCTATCTAAGGACTTGGATGCAGCCTCGACATCGAACACCCTTTCGGTCAAAGTCTTTTGGATCAATAAGTTGTATTGCTCAATGTGTAACATTGTTACTGTTGGATGATGTGGGCAGAGAATTGATTTTTGGGCGAGCCAGATAAACACCAGATCACGTGATACATGATCTGACTGCTACCTCTCTCTGAAGACTAAACAGTGAACACTAACGACGGAACATTGACAACTAGGCTGAAGATTAGAGTTGTGTATCAATGTGGCTACTCATATCTCAATGCTGTAGTGGAAGTGAGATTGCGTGGTTTATATTTGTATTGGTTAAATAAATTTAAAGCATACAGGCAGATTTATCATGAGGACAAAATTATCTTGTAAAGAAGTAGACTAATTTGTGACTATATAATTACTTAGGGAGAGAATAAGTTAAACCTGCTAATTGTTCTGCGGCATGAATTACAAAATAGCGCAATGCAGAAAAAAGCATATTAATATTACTATGCAAGACATGTCACCTAAATTATGAAGGAGTTATTACTAAAACATTGATATCTTAATAAGACTGAATGAAACTTGACTAGGATATTGGTGCCGTAAGAACACTATTTATGAGACTGAAATTGATACCATAATAACAATATGAGCGAGACATGAATATTATTACAGATAAGACATGATTAGGTTTCGTCACCACAAATCTATGATTAAGGTATTACCTTGAATATGGCCAGACAAACAGGACTTACTAAGGATCATTATTATTAAGGGCATGATATTGAATAAAACTATGAACACATTTGGCATTAAACAGTTCATTATCATCCACTTTTCTGAAAAGGCACATGAATTGAAGATAAACACCAGCAAGTCGATGCTCTTCAATAAGCTGGATCCAATTTTGTACATCATGGACATGCTTCTATTGCAGTGCTATTTAACAAACAAAGCTCTATAGTGCTATTCCTTAAACAAACCTTCTATTCCTTAAATAAACCTTCTATTCCTTAAACAAACCTTCTATTCCTTAAACAAACGCTTTCTATGTATTAAACACTACGAGTGTTTACAGTGCTATTTATTAAACAATGACTATGCAACCTAGTTCACTTCAACCCGGCCATCATTAATACATACTTTTACATTTAATGGTAAACATACTTATTTTCTCTGGACCAACCAGGTATATCTTCACCAGAGCCACCAACGGGTCTTTCCAAGACAACGTTTTCCAAGCCTAGAGCATCGCTCAACCAAGGATGGTTCACCATTCCACCTGCATCCGCACGCTCCTCTGGTTGTAGTTTAAGCATTGGCATTAAGAAGTCTGCAATTTCCACAGCATCCAGTTGGGAGAACTTGTATTTTTCAACGAGAACGTCACTAAGGGCCCATGGTTTTAATTTTACAATCCTGTGTAACTCCCCCCGCGAGTTGAAGAAGTCCCTTGTGTAGAATCCTTCTTTAAGCATCTGTCTTGGGAATGGGCCAATTAATTCTATAATCTGTGCAATGTGATCGTCATCCTTTGTATAAGTTTTACCCGTGCGTGGGTCAAATAAATAATCTCCTGTGAGTAACTCAAACATCAAACATGCAAACGACCACATATCGCTCAGGGCACCCCAATGATACCCCAACAACACTTCTGGTGAGCGGTACTGCCGCGTTTGGATCTCGTCCGTAAAGTGATGGTGGGTCCAACAGGCGTTCCCGAGATCGGCAATCTTTACTGAAATCAATTCATCTTCGTTAAGGATATCCACAGCGATGCTGGCTTCCGTGGACTCCATAGTGGGGTCAGCATATGTGTTCGAGATCAGCATCAGGGAAAGTGAGTTATTTAAAGTATCTCTTTTATCGTCCATGTTGATGTTTTCCTTGACAAGAACGCTGTCCACGGAACTGAGCTCCAGCTCAGGAATACCATTAAATGATACGTTTCTTACTGGGGTGTTTGCAGTCGATGTAGACAACCCATAAACGTTTATAAATGACTTATTAAATGTGCGAAGTGGAGATGGAAGGGGCTGAGAGCCTGTGATGAGGGTTGTTCTGCGTGATCTGCGCCCATTTCTACCGAGCGATGGCGAGAGTGTGCCCAAAGCGGCACCCAAATTGGAGTTCAAGTTGGTTCCTGAGCCGGAAATGCCCGATGGGAGTGCAGATGTACCAGCAGATGCTGGCGTGATGGTCTTGGTTGGAGTGCTTGTGAGTTCACCGCTCGAAGACTTCACGCGGCGTAATTTCTTTTGCATTTTTAGTTGTATTTCTTCCTCTTCCACCATTTTGACAATCAGTTCCACGTCGCCAATTTCGATTAAGATGTTTTCAGGCTTCAAGTCGGTGTGGATGACACCGCATCTGCGGTGCAAAAAGTCGATAGCGGATAAGAGTTGTTTAGCGATCTGCTTAACAAACACAATAGGGATACCGCGGTGTTTATATCTACGGATTAAGCCCAAGAGGTTTTCGCCCAAAACCTCGAAAACCATCACAACATGTACGCCATTGGGGCCCTTATGTGTGAATGTGTCCAAAAGCTGGATAACGTGCTGGTGGCCCGGGTGTTGGAGGTCCAGGGTGGTGACTTTATCGAGAAGTTTGATTTCATCAACGGCGGTTTCGGTATAGTGCTTAGCACTTCTCACAATTTTCATCGCCACATGGCAGTTTTTGTCATTATCACGCGCAAGCCATACGGTGGAGAAGTGTCCCCATCCTAGTTTCCGTACCAATGTGTATTTATTATTCTTGTATGTTTCGCCAATGTAGCATGTGTGGTATCCACCAGGTACGTAATCTTTCAAGTCCTCCTCTTCGGCAGGGTTGACATCATCATCGTCGTCGTCGTCGTCATCGTCGTCGTCGTCGTCGTCATTACCGTCACCACCATCGGAGCTATCTTCGTCGCTGTTGTTGTGTAGATCAAATGCTGTCTTCAAGGCCAACTTTGGTTTGAATTGTTTTGCGCTGGACGCCGACGTCCCTACCGTCGAGCTGCTCGGTTGCACCAACAGCGTGAACGGCATGGGAGGCATATTCTCACGGTTCTTACTATCTTCTGCAACATTTGATGGATTTGTTGGGGCTGGATTCTGATCCCTATGGTCGCCACCATGGTCGCTACCATGGTCACCACCAAGGTCACTACCAATGTCAGCACGGTCAAGGCTCGCTCCGTGCTTGAGCACTTCGGCAACTCCAGAACCCAGACCAGTACGCTGGTGCGAACCATCCGCCTTTTTAATCGCTATAGAAAGATTCGACTTGTGTGATCTAGACATAGTATTACAAGGGCGCAGCCAACGCCGGTTGGTTTCTTCTTAAAAGTTGGAAAAACTCTTTTTCGCAAACGTACGCTTTTTCACGCTACGCTCAAATCTTTGATGATCTCTCACTAACCAAACGGTGTGGAGTCGCCCCGAGAGACAACACAGTCCGAGGGTGGCAAATCCCCCATGGTGATGGGGTTGACGCAGCAGTCACCACAATGACGACGGTCACCATGTGCTGAAGTTAGGTTCTTGTGCGCTGCATGGCGACCCTGGGCGTGGGTGGCTGGTGTGCTGAAGTGTTCTTGCTGGGGCCCGCTGTCGGACCCGTTGCCAACGCCACTTGCCGCGATCAAGGTTGATCTTGTGGACGTTACGTATGTATCCGATGGTACGAAAAAAGAAGCTACCGAGAAAAAGAAACAATCGGTGGTTGAACCTTTCGTGCCGGAGATAGTCATTGGACGTTAAAAATAGGTCCGAGTTGACGTTATGTTTTCAAACTTGTCACTGCGTGTGTAGCGTCTGTT
The DNA here is from genome assembly GCA_030705055.1 of Kodamaea plutei. Taxonomy (NCBI): domain Eukaryota; kingdom Fungi; phylum Ascomycota; class Pichiomycetes; order Serinales; family Debaryomycetaceae; genus Kodamaea; species Kodamaea plutei. The sequence goes on along the minus strand of JANIWJ010000025.1, from coordinate 159,646 downwards.
GTTCCTGATCAGGTACAGCATATCTGGTGACGTCCGAATATAACGAGCTAGGGCTCCTTATATTGGGAGCATTTTATACGGTTCATAGAGTGTATCGGTTTTGTATTGGTTTTTCAAAATTTATCGGTTTATGTTGTTCTCATCAAAGTCTATTGGTTTATGCTGGTATCTCCAAGAGTTGCTGGTTTATAGTGGTATTTTCAGGAGCTTTTGGTTTATGATGGCGTTTTCACGAACCATAGGGTTCATACTGCTTTTTTTCAAGGGCTACTGGTTTTGTACTGTATTATCAAAGAGTTAGTGTATAGGTTTCATACTGGTATTTTCAAAGAGCCATTGGTTTTATGGCGGTATTTTCTTTTCGTGTTCACTATGTATTGGTTTCATAATGGTATTTTACAGGTACTTATATTGGGTGCTCTTTTCATATCATAGAACCACATGGGAGACTTTTAAACTACTTTCAATACAATGATACAACTAGCGTAAAGATAATGTATTATACAGTGTTGAAAAGCCCTGGAGTCCTGTATTGATATGCTCAATGTTTTGAAGAACTCTGCGCATTGAAAGCTCTGTAACAGTGCATGGGAAAGCTCTAAAATTGTGTATTAATATGTATTAATATCGGTATGCTCTGGGAAAAGTTCAGAAATAATATATTTATATGCCTTAAATATTAAGTGTTCTGTGCATTGAAAATAGCTGATTGTTTGAGTGAACAGGAGTCAACTCTTAACATCCATTATCTTTCTAGGATATTTCTTAGCAAAAAGCACAGATGAAATATAATCCCGAAAGAGTTAGAGCAGTGGAGATTATGGATACATCTTTCCCAGATTATTCTTGTCGCCTATAAGAGCCTCCAGAATCTGTATCTAACAGAAGACTAAGCTCAGTAGTATATCCGTAGGACCGTTTTGGTATCTCTACTCTAACCAATGAGATCGTTTTACTCAAAAACTCTATTGTATTTAACAATCAGCAACACAACTACGCACACAAATTAATTTGACTTGTGGAGCTAGTGTCATGAAATGCACGTTTCCGTATTTTGAAATTTGTTGCACAAGATCTTCAGGTCATGCAAGAGTGTAGCATGTGGCCCTTGGACTGCAAATCTTAGTAAAAGGACTTCCAATATTGTTATGGTTCTTTAGTTCATCCATTCAAATAGGGTTGATAATCTTGAACAACCTGTGATCAACATATTTGGTTTGACTTGATTTATTGTACTGATATAAATTAACATCCGTTTGAAGTTGTTTACATATTATATACTATCGGTATTCCATGCTTGATTCCGTCTAAACCAACTTCAAGATGAGTGTTTGTGTTCATGTTGTTGACAGCAAACTACAATAATGACTATTCCTTGACACCCGAGTTTTAACGCCAAAAACAATTGTATGTTTTGTGAGGGAAAATATATCAAACATGTATTAGGAACAATGAAAACCATGAACAAGTTAAACAGGCCTCTCAACCGTTAACACAATCACTTTATTTCAAATCTAAATAGTTAATCGTGAGATAGAATATCTTTAATAGTTTTTCGTAATCAGACAGGAATATGTCATGGGAATGATAGCGAATTAGCAGTATGCTAAATCGGTTATTTGTCATACTTGACTTCAAATAGATTTCATGAATTTGAAAAACTGCATATCTCTTATCTGCATGTTTTATTGTATTATTTCGATCTCTTACTTCGTGAGCCTGAGTCAATATTTTACAGTATTTGTATAGTTGCGATTATAAATACTTGCGACCCTCAAAGTTTTGTACCTGATTGATAGCCTACGTTTATGTGGTTCTGCTAATTGTGATTCAAACTAACCTTAACGATCAGCGCTAATAGAGGATCGTCCCTGTTAATCTATGCAAGGTCCGACCGTATTTATTTCTCCTACACATTGACACTAAACCACCTTATTAAATCGCTAGTGTTTTATTGTAATATACAATGTTTGTGTAACATGTGCCAAACTTAATAGCATATTGATTTGCAACCGATTACTTTTAATGGTTGACTATGCGAGAAGTATCTCACAACTGGAATTCATTCATAGTTAATAGAAAAGTATATAATGTAAACTATACTCTCTTCTTTCAATCTTCTACCACTACTTCGAAAACAAACAATTACAACTTTATCTACAATGAACCCAATTACTCTCGTTACTCTTGCTATTGCCAGTTTCGCCGCTGCTGCCCCAACCGCTGTTGATGCCGATGTTGAAAAGAGAGCTGGCCGCAACATCCCAGGTATTGCTACATACTACGACACTGGCCTTGGTGCTTGTGGTTGGTACAGCAAGGACTCAGACTACATTGTAGCCATTCCTCAAAAGACTTTCAACAGTGCCATCCCTGACGGTAACCCTAACCACGATGGACTCTGTGGTAAGAAGATCGAAGTCACTCGTGGCACTAAGACTATCCAAGTCACTGTTGTCGATTCTTGCCCAGGTTGTGCTTGGAACCACTTGGACTTATCTCCAGGTGCTTTCAGAGCCCTTGGTAGAGAAGAAGAAGGTGTCATCCCAGTCATCTGGAAGTGGCTCTAAATTGATGCTCAGCAATAGCTGAAAACCAAAACTGGATTTTGGAAATAGATCGATAATCCTCACTTAGAGAAGTTGAGAATATCTGGTAACTCTGAATAACGTTTCTGAGCAAGAATATTTACTTGTACTCTGGTTAGCACTTTATTAATTGAATGAAACTTACATTGAATAAACCTATTGTAGGCACTATATTAAAACTGTTTTGCAACTTTTGAGCTTTTTTGTGTCCGTCTGGAAACTTCAAGTTAGTTCCACATTCTCCGTGCGCTATTTATACGTGAATTGGTAATGTTTCGGAATCTTTGGTATGTTTACCGAGATGGCAACCGCATAGGAAGAAGAATAATTCAGAAGAAGATTAAGATTTTCTGATGAAACAACCTAGCCGCTAGTAATTTAATTTCGCAGCCGAGGAAACTTCTCTTTCTCCTAATACCTGTTGGTTCAGAGTATTTCCATAAATATTCATATGAAGTTGTTACACTAAATTTCTTCTCCAAAATATCCTGTTTTATTAAAACGCTCTTCAAAGTCTTGTTAGACATCAAGAAATATTATAATAAAACAGTAGTCTTGTAATTTCCCGAGAAATCAGAGAAATCAGAAACTTATCCTATTGAAGAATTGTTCGTCTCTGAGTGAAGATTTGAAGTGAACCATTATGCAAAGAGCTTCGAGATGAAATTGCCGTTGAATCTGAATTTTTGGGCCAGATAGTTCCAGTTAGGTTTGAACGATGACTTGACTTCATGTTAAGGTACGGAGACGAATCAGATTATTGAATCTCAGGATAAATTGATGATTACTGTTGAGAATTTCTATCGCTGCTTACGCACACACAAACCACGACAATCTCTAAACACAAGACCAGTATTGGCCATTGCTTTTAATTGATTAGTTTAAACGAAGAGAAAACTGTCTCTAACCCTTAGACAGAAGCTTTGGCTATAGGAATGAACAGAGACATTCTTCGACTCAAGCTTACGCCGGATACTTGGACATGGGCAGATGTTGATACGGCTATTCTCGCTTATCAAAAGAGGCACCAAACACTTAAGGAACATACTATTGATTTTCATTAGCTCAAACTGGTCCAATCCCTGCATGTAGTACGAGTAATTTTGGCAGGAAAGCTATGTCACTTGGGATTTCTTCTGAACCAACCCAGAAACACAGGTTTTAGAGTTCACCCGATATTAGGTGAATGACCCAGTAAAACCTCAGGATTCTACCGAAGAACAGGTGAATCCATTACAGCTTGGACTGCGGATAGTATTAGATAGGCCTGGTTAGATAACGTTAGATTCTCAATAGCTGGTGCTGTAACTAAGCATACAAGAAACCAACTTTCATATCAAAGATCGTAAACAAGCGCAAATGGTTTAGTGGTAAAATCCAACGTTGCCATCGTTGGGCCCCCGGTTCGATTCCGGGTTTGCGCATTTGTTTTTGAATTTACTCTTTATTTTTGGTTTGTTATTGAACTCGTTATAATTGGAAAACCTCAATTTAAATGGTTCGATTCAAACTAAGAAGAATTAACTTCTACACATGCGTACCCATAGCTCTAGCATTTCAATGAGTGGCAACCATTACCGACATGTGACTCTACAATAATTAACTAATTGCAATTTATTATAAAAATATCCACATTATGTTTCCTGCAAATCACTAAACACACCAAGAACTACACGAGTTCTTTAATCCATTTCGACATCGTTATCTTCGGAAGTTTGCTCCTTCTTTTGGGCATGAGCGGCAGCAATCTTTTCAGCCATGGCAGCTTCTTGAGCAGCTTCTTGCTTCTTTCTGTAGGCTTGCTTCTTCTCTTCTTCCTTGGCCAAGTAACGGCCTCTGATGATGTTACCAATCATAGCCAATTCTTCGTACTTGGCAATGTACTTGGCCTTGGTTGAGTCGTAACCGTCATCGTACAACCAGTCTTCGGCCTTGGTCAACATACCAGTCAACTTTTCCTTTTCTTCTGGAGAAGCGAATTCGGCGTATTGTTCCTCCAACTTACCTCTCAAGTCGTAAATGTACTCTTCAAGAGCATTCTTTCTGTCTTCGGTGTCAGCAACCAACTTGTCTTCCATAACCATAGCGTTTTCCTTTTCAATCAACTTTTGTCTAACGTCGTTTGGCAAGGCAGCGGAGGTTTGGATGATTTCCAAGTCGTCCTTCTTAACCAACTTCTTAACTTCCTTGTATTCTGGTTCAGCATCTTCATCTTCATTTTCCACCAACTCCTTGACGAGCTTTTCTTCGACGGTGTAGGCAGATTCGATAGTGTAGAAACCAGATGGATCGTTTCTCAACTTCAACTTGGTAGCAATAGAAGTTTCACCTTCAGATGGAACAACACCCTTCAAGCTCCACTTGGTAACAACAGGGTTGGTACCGGCAGGCAATTCAGATGGGTTTGTGTATCTGGCTTCAACTTCAAAGTCACCGCTTCTGAACAAGGTGATAATCTTGGTGGCTGGGAAGACACCGGCCTTAGGGAAAACTTCCAAGTGGTCTTCATCTTCTTCTTGCTTGTCCCAGAAGTAGGAGACGGAGAATGGGTTGTAGTCTTCAAACTTGAATGGTCTGACTCTGACGGTTGGGGAGTGAGTGGCACAGATGAAGGCGTTACCTCTGGCAATGGCTTCATCTTGGTTCAAGGTGAAGGACAATGGCTTGCCGCCAAAGACTTCAGACAACTTGGCCTTCAAGGATGGGACTCTGGTACAACCACCAATGACTTCGATGGAGTCGATGTCAGCAGCAGTCAAACCGGCATCCTTCAAAGCTTGTTCGACTGGGACATGGACTCTAGCCAACAATGGTTGGACATACTCTTCCAATTCCTCACGGGTCAAGGAAGAAGAAACATCGACATCGTTCATCAATGATTCAATGTTGAAAGGAGCTTGGGTGTTGGCAGACAAAACCTTCTTCAACTTTTCAGCAGCGGTCAAGACTCTGTAAAAGGCCTTTGGGTTTTCATTAACATCAATCTTGTACTTGTCCTTGAATTCTCTGGCAAAGTGGTTAGCGATGGCGATATCGAAGTCTCTACCACCAAAGTGCTTGTCAGAGGCGGAACCCAAAATCTTGAGTTCACCTCTCTTAACGGCAGCGATGGAAACTTGGTAAGAAGAGTGACCAATGTCGACAAAGGCAACCTTCTTTGGTTCATCTTCAGGCAAGTCGTTAGCCTTGAAGACACCGTAACCAACGGCAGCGGCGGTGACTTCGTTAACGATTCTAACGGGGTTCAAACCGGCAATTCTACAAGCGTCAGCGGCAGCACGACGTTGCTTCTCGGTGTACCAGCCTGGGACAGACAAACAAATGTCGACAATGTTACCTTTGGTCTCCTTGACGGCAGTATCCTTGATCTTATTGATGTAGGAGGCAGCCAATTGGATGGCTGTGAATTCTTGTTGCTCACCCAAGAAACGCACCTTGGCGCTGATGCCACCATCCTTGCTTTCAACCAATGGCACGGAAAAGAACTTCTTCTCAATCTCAAAGGATGGGTCGGAGTAGTCCAAACCCAAAATTCTCTTCAAGTTTTCAACTGTGTTCTTCACATTGGAGGTTTGCTGGTTCTTACCAGACTCTCCGATAAATCTGTTCTTCAAACCAAATCCAACAAGAGATGGAGTGTTACGGTTAGAAACTTCATTGACAATAATGTCAATACCTCTGTTTCTAGCACATGCAATAACAGTGTTGTTGTTACCTAAATCGACACCAAATGGAGTAGACATTGTTTCCAATCAATTACTTTGTAAAAGTTGACAAAAAAAAATTTAACCCTTTGGAAAATTCGTTGGTTTTTTTCGCCTTTACTATTCCCAATGTGCGATGAGTCCGTTTATATAAAATGGGTCGTGTGTTGGTTCGAAAATTATAAGAAGGTTCTGGAAGGTTCTGGCAGTGAGCAAAGCAGTATAGCGAGATCAAGTGTATTAGCTCCAACGTAGCGAGAATTAGCCTGTAAGCCCAGCGAGCATTGTCATTCAGTGTCCCTCGAGCCTGGCGAGAATACTTCTGCTAGCGCAGCCAGTGTTGTGGTCCAGAACGCAACGATAATGATCTCCTAGTTCATATACATCCAGTGTTAATAGCCCCAGTACCCTGAAAAGTCTAGTAGACCCAATTAGATTGAATCAGTAGTCAGCTTCCGGTAAGTCCTGAAAAAGCATCATCCAGAGCTCAATCAGACATCTGAATCATTCAGAATATCTAATCAGCAACGTCATTCCAAGAACCATTAGCAAGTTCGAGTAACACCAGTCTAAATAAAACCATCCAGTACTTCCAATCAGTAGACTGAATCAAATGATCCACTCAAATCGGCACATCGAATCAGAAATCCAAACAAAACTGAATCAATAGCAACTCAAGTTAACCACTCCATTATCTAGCCGTCTGGTGGTCAATAACTAAGCGAAATTCTATGAGCAATTAGAGCCAGTAAAGGTGCGCAGGTTTTCCAGTCATTAAACTGAATTCAGTAATCCATTGAGTCATCGATTCCAATAATCCACTAAGCAGACCGAATCTACCCTGCTATTCAAATCAATAAAGTATTTAGTCCATTCAGAAAAGTGATTACAGTGATTAAGCCAATCAACTACAGTATACATTCAGATAACAGATCATTATTAATCCAGTGACTTAGTTATTAAAAGAATCGACTCAGTAAACTGAATTCTTGAATTCAGTGATTCAGCAATGAAAAGTCTCACTGGGGTATTCAACAAAGTGAATCCGGTGATCAAGGGAGTAATTGTAGTAACCAACTCAGAAAACCAAATCCAGTAAATTAGTCATAAATCGAATTACCCCGTCCTTCAATTAAGTTATCCAGACATGAGATTGAACCCAGTAATTCAGAAATCTATCTGTGTTGCGTGAACCTCGGGTACTCACTGCTTTGGTATCGTATATTTCCCAACAATGGTATAAAACAACAAATAACTTCTAAACTCCATAGTGGGAAGAGACCACTACTCGAAAACGATATATCGAATAGACTACTCAATGAGTTAAGTATTAGAGCCATTGAGTTTTAGGTACTGTAATCATAGAGTTAGACTTAAGTATTCATAGACTTAGACTTAAGTAATCATTGAGTTGGCCTTTAGGAATCATCGAGTTGCAATTGGGAATCATTGTTACTCTAAAACTGCGAGTTGAGGTTTGGGCTAAGCTCCATTGCCTTGCAGTGTGGATGCTTAGATGTTATAGAATCCAGTCAACTCAGGGCAGATTCTTTGTATGTCTTCGCGTACGTGACTTAAATGAGATACTCGTTCTAATTGGAACTAACCAGGATTTACAAAACTAAGGTTTAGATGTTTATCGGTCTAGAGACTGGGTAGAAGAGAAAAGAAAGAACTTCAAATGGCGCTTCGTAAGATCTAGTGGTCTAGTGAGCCTAGAATAGATATTGTACGACAGCGAGAATTTAAAGGATTGTTGCTAGAATTTATGGATGTTCAGAGGTTATAAAGAGATTTTTAGTGGAGGTAAGAAAACTCTCATTTTAGAATAAAAAGAGCATTAGTAAAAGAACTTCCAGTGAGCTAATAAACACTTCCAGTGGAAATAATTTTGTGTATAGTGAAAGACTTCAATGTAAGACTACCTTCAATAAGAAAACAATCTCCAATAAGATAAACCAATTGGTACACTAAACATCAAGGTATCAAATATTATATGATACAGAAAAACTTGAGAATTCCTCCATGGAAACCCTCAAGGCTATTGAAGTGGGCTGGTAGTGTAACAAATGGCTAAAACAAACCGCAAACCACATTTCTCGCCAGTTCTGTTGGAGCACAATTCTATTATACTTTAAAACTAAGTAACAAGTTAGAGTAATATCGCATTGGTCTTCCATTGGTTGGGATATTCTCTGAAGGAGTTTGGTATTGATCAATTACCACAACATTCGAGTCGAAAACGTCCTAATCATAATAATGAAACACTATTGAACTTACGGTTGCAAAAAAAAATTTGATGTGCCCCAGCAATACAATTATCCGAAAAAAAATTCTTACTCCAATTTCCCTTTTTGTTAAACGCAACACTAACAAAAAGACTCAGCAGATGCTCCTTATTCGTTTGAACCTCAGTTTATAGAAGTCGTTCATCTTCCGTTAGTTCCAAACTGTTCTACTTTAGTTTATACATTAAATTTTATTGACATTGACTGATAATTACATTGACATTGAATGATGATTACATTGACATAGAAAGATAACTTCATTGACATTGAATGATAACTTCATTGACATTGAATGATAATTCTATTGAAGTTCCTGATATTCTTTTGAATGCGATGCTGGAATTTCAAAGACTAGGTCCAGTACTCTTCAATAAACTAAGAATAACTACGGAAATGGCGTAAGAAGTGTCATAAGGTGAGATTTGCAATGTAGTTCAATAGTCACTAGAAGAATGGTCTTAACATCACACAGGTGCTTTGTGACACATGAATGGAAAGTAATCTCAAAAGAATCTCAAAAGCTTTTTTGATAGCCAATTCGAATCACAAGAACGTCCAATACTTTTGACACTTGAATCTAATCACAGCTTCAATGATACTCATATCACAAGAAAGAATGTAGATATGCAATTTTCGTGGATCATGAATGCTCAAGTATAGTCATGAGAGTCATCCAACCTGGCGATTCAACCAATTGGAGATAATCAGAGTATTCCTTTGTATTTACAAACTTAATCAAAAGCTCAAACTCTTCAGTACTTAAAACCTCCATTTTCTTCAAAGCGATGATCAAATGGAAGTCATGAAGAAGTTCTCCGTTTTGGAACTCTGTACCAAACAAGTGCTTTTTCAATTGATTAAGGTCTTGAAGTTGACCCATATAATCTCTATTTTCAACTGTAAAAGACGTTGGGGTACTGAAGAAAGGTTTAGGATCCAATGGGAAGGAGTCAGATAATGAAACCAAAAGAAAATCGACAGGCAAAGTAGGTTTTGCAGTAGTTTTCACTTGTAAGTTGTATTCGTTCATTTCAAGGTAGGAAATATCGGGCACATATCTCTTGTCGGTATTTTCATTGATGTACAATTGGGAAGGTTGGGTTGAACCTGAGAGCATATCGGCACGGACCAAGGCCTCAGCATCCACTGAAACCTGGTAGGATTTTGGTTCTATTTCGCCCTCGAGGCCACCACTAACAACGCTTGTTATATACTTGGACAGGAACTTGCCTGAATTGGACCATTTTGTATAATTTGGGTGTTTGATTTGGTTACGGGATGCCATTAATATTTCAAAGTTAGTCAAGAAGTAGGATTCCTTGTGTCTCTTGCAAAGAACGGAGCCATCTCTATTACCTGCATCGGTCAAGTCTGTAAAGACAACACCCACCTGTGTCAAGCCCAACTTGTGAGCAATTTCATTGACAGATTTCTGTTCCTCTTCATCTATTAATATTCTCAAGCCATCGGGCTCTCCACCCTGTTTTGGTTCGTATATGGCTTCCACGACAGCCTTGATACCTAGAGGGACCTTGTCGAATTCTTGGTAACTGCCGTATAAGATGCCAAATCTCTGAGCACCACTTGTTCTCCAGGCGTCGATAAAGTTATTCAAGATGCTAGAGTCCGCATACTGGACATGGTCAACCATACGGAACTTCTGCATTTGTAAAGTGATGGGCGACGGTTGGCATTTCGAGCAAATGCCCTTGGGGTATGGCTGGTGGCCCTCCTTGCAGTTCAAGTCTATGTTGAAATTGGGCTCTTCCAAGGGAGCAATGTAAGACAGTCCATTGTAGCTTTTGTTTGTTTGCTGGTTGAGTTCTTTTAATCGAGCGTGAAAGGACATGTGCTTGATGCCATGTTCCTTTTGGTAGTCAGCGTCCCAAGGAGGCAATGGAGAACAGTAGTCACACATACCCTTGTCACCGTGCTTACAGTACTTGCTTCTAGGGCGCTTGATATAGCCATCCTTCTTGGAGAGCTCCCGGTCAATTTGCAATTCCTCGTGAGTGTTTTGGACCACCTTCACACTGTCCGCTGCTGGGATCGTCACCGAACCACTGACACTACCGCCTGCTGTACCGGAAGACACCGTTTCATAGGTGACGAAAAGCATGTCGCCGTTCTTTAACCCCAACAGCTCCACGGACTGCCCGCAAAGACTGTTTGCTGCCTGGGAATCAGCACCGTTCGCCTTGTTGCTGATACGCATCGATTGCGGATCAACACTCTTCAATTTCCCATACAACTCTTCCAATACTATGAGGAAATCGTCCCCGCCGTTAGCATTGATACGGAACATCCCGTCCTTCGTTCTGAATCTAAGCACAATCATGTTTTCTATCGGTGGCAAATGATCTTTGATATCGCTATTTTTTGCTTTTGCTTATTAGGTAATGAAAACTTGTTTTCTGGTGATCACAGATCAACTGAATTATCAATACCAGGCATCCTAGATGAATGGGTGACTTGGTATGTATATAAACATAACAGCTAGCGTGTAGCATTAGTGTAGATAATTGGTGGGATTTGAGATAAGTGATGAAGATTGAAGATGAGTGAAAATAAGAGATGAAGATTGAAGATGAGTGAAGATGAAGGTTGAGGGTGAAGTGAAGATGGAAAATGAAAGTAGAAAGATTCATTGAAAGTAAATGATTGAAATATTGAAAGCGAAAGAAAGATGTAATAAAGATACTACTAGAACTACCAATCTCATGTTATTAGGAATATCTGTATACAATTTTCAAGAGCCCCAACAACCTTTAGCAGTTTCACCTTGAAGAGGAGGTCTTTTTTATCGTCGCTGTCCAGTTCCTGTAGTATTGACAATCCAGATTCCCATTTCAATAGACCCAAACCACTACGGCTCATGGGATACTTCTTTTCAAACTCCTCCCAGTTGTTCACCCCAAGCAACATCCAATCAGACATCACAATCTTTCCCAAATGATGCCGAAGAGCAATCATGAAATTCACGTTGATCACAATCTTACACTGTATCTTGTCATCCTGATGCTTAAGCACCGCTACCTTACTCTTCTGGAAAGACTGGATCGGCTCTTCTAAAAGGTATTCCCGTAGTTTTTGCCCTATTATATCTTTGAATAGTTTGTTTAGATACGAGTTAGACACTTTGGTGTGGTATAAATCATTGCTATTGAGTGTTATAAGAGATTTGGCATTGATCGCAATTGATGTTTGTGCTTTGTTAATGCTTTCTTTCCTTCGCACAAATAGTTTGCTTGGTATCACTTGATGCTCAGCGATCTTGATAAAGGCAATTTGGGGCGGCATCTTTCAGTTGCTATCGGGATCTTTCAATGTAACAAGTTTGCTGAATTAAGCAGAGATCACGTCGTATATATCAGTGGAATGTAGCACGTTGGCTGTTGGTCAATTATGTTTTCGATGATCCACTAGTGTTTTCTTTAATTATGTTTTTGATGATCAACTAGTATTTTCTTAGATTATGTTTTTGTTGATCAAAGAGTATTTTCAAATTTAAGACCTGGAAACTGTCTCTACACAGAACACCTGGATGTTGGTATCGAGATGACTTTGGTGGTCTGACATGGGCAATCAATAATGAGATGCTATGTGTATCAAGGGATTACCGCTGCTTGTCTGATGGATAATGGCTTGTTCATTGAATGCGTTTTTTTATGGATTTCTCTACATTCCAGTACACTAGGTGGCGAGCAAGTGGCTAAACCAAACTAGTTTTGGGATTACAACCAGTTGATAGCATGTAGTATATTATGTTCATGTCATAGTAATATCTGAACTCCTGACCATATATAGACCGTAGACTTGGGAAACCTTTTACGCCCGTTTCTCTTTTTGTTTCCATGTTCTTAATGATTATATGTGGTATAGGATCCATCAGTTAGTTGTTGAAAGGCCATGTCAGAATATTTAGATACTACAGCTAAATGTGTTAGCCTACTTGCATACTTCAATAAACAACCTTAAGTCATCCAGCTACAAAATAAACAAAGAAATTGTCGAATAGCGTTAAAAGTTAAGAGTGTGGTGTTTTTAAGTCAACCATGTTTTTGCATTTAATTGTACTAACACTCAGCTTTAATCCCCTTTTCAATATTATTTAAATTCCTTTAAATTATATCTCCTTCCAATAACAGAAAAAGGTCATGATCTTCGATATATCTATGGAATTGATAAAAGCTAGATATACAATTATTTTTTGCTATTCACTAATGAGAGCTGAGTTATATCAAGCCTCTGATATCTCTTCTATGGAAAGCAGAGTGTGATTTTAATAAGAAATTAAAACTCAACAAATCTTTGATTGAGGCCAGGTACTTTTGCACTTCCTTATATTGAACAAATCGCCTTGTGTACCAAAATATTCATTGATCTTAAGTACTGTGCACTCAATATCGCTTATTGTTTGCAACGGTACCAAAAGAATAGCTGCCCAGTAATGTTATCAGAGTATTCCCGAATACATAATACATACTGATTAATAATGATATTCAAAACTCTTTTGTGAAGTACACATCATAGTCCTCACCGACTTCATGTGGTACTAAAATTGTACATTCTAGCTTCCCTTAGTATCTCGGTAGTCTTATTACAGCCTATCAGAGTACCGCTAGTTTTCTTGGATGTTCAGTTAACGGTGTCTATTAGTGATCTTGGAATAATATACACATTAAACAGAAGATCTATATGTCTACGAGGAAAACCTAATTTACCAGGAATAAAATATCATGAAAACTGCAATGTTCAATTTGCCTCTCTCTTACTGTTTAAATACCCGAGGGTATACCTAGTAGATAAAGCAGAACATCTCAGATCTAAGAGACAGTTGCAATCAATAAATAAATCATTGTTATTCCTGGATCCCAAGAGCCAATTTTTCTATATTAGAGTGATGCCCCACAATTTGATCCCAATACTTGTTTATAACATCTGACATGCAGTTATAAAAATGAAAGACGTTTATACTCCGTTATTATATTTATTGCACCCTCTAAAGATTATGTAGTTATACTATGTTCTTTTCTTCATAAAAGCCTAAAAATTGTAAAAAGCGTATCTCTACCGATTCAGAAGTTTGTTAGACTTCAAAAGCTTCTTTTAGCATCAAAATATGAAGTTTTCTTTATTATACTACGGTTAAAATTGTTATCATTGCAATAACAAACACAAATATAGACTCACATTGACTGGGATTTTTCACTAGAAAATCTAGAAGGATTAATTCGGATATTGTTATCGACCTATGACATTCATTGAGGACCCAAAGTGATGGGGCTTTTACATTTCCATAATAACTTTCGGGTACATTAAGATATCAACAGTTTCCAGTGAACATCCACAACAGTTTGTGTGAATGTGTTCTATAGGAAGATCACTCTATTATTCCTTGTAAAACCCTGCTTAAATGTCACGCAACGTAACACAAGCGAAAGAACTAATGCGGCAATCTTAATAGACAATGAATCTATTCTTACAAAACTAATGATAATGATTAACTAACACTAAATGGGAGTAACTTGTGGGGTAACATCTTGATCTATTACAACGGTCAATATGTTGTATATTGAGTCCACTAATTTTTGGATCACTAAACTGTAGCATATAAACTCTTACTAGGACTATGTTACTTGATGCCAGTACTACTGCAATACCCAATACACTTTAACTCCTCAATATCTAGTTATCAACTGCTGAGCTAACCTGAAAAGATGTAAACGCTAAGAAATGTATAATAATATTCTCGATCATGATTGACTAGAGGCTTGTAATTAATTGTTTATTAAAGAATCGAAGACACATTAGCAAATGATGGAAGATCGATTACTTTTATACATTCTACATATTCAATTTAAGATATTAATGAATAAATTTGCTCTTGTCGTACAACTTGAGAGTTTCTCCAAGTCGCGTAAGCTTCGTTTTTGGAGCGCTTACTTAAGTACCTTCTCACCTCGGCTAACACTTAAACGAGCACTTCCAACTGTATTGCAAGAAATGTACTTCTTCTCGTTTATTCTTTCCAGCACCAGCCTATTCAATAAAACTGGCGCTCTTCAAACCTTATTGAAGACAGGAACATAATTACAGCTTCTAGAGGGCTGATTTTCCATCGAGAACTCTTGGATGAAAAAAAAACATAAACTTCAAATACCTTTTAGTGATCTTTTGATTCCTGTGGTTATAGATTCTATTTAGCTTACAATAGGTTTCATTTCCAGCTTCATCTGAACACTAATACCATCGAGTAAATTAGGGATACTTCAAAGTGAATATTCAGTAAACTTTTATTGGGGCGGACGAAGAAATCCTAAATAAACCCATCAAATCAAAACGGAAATAATAGATCCTGCTTCTTGAAAACCGGTTTTGTGCAGCACAGCTTCCACTAAATCATTTTGCATGTGAGTGCACTTGGTAGATTAACCTGGATGATGAAACTTAAGACCAAAAGTGAAAAAAGAAACAGATTTGTTTCATATGTAATACCTTCTACAAGTATCTAAATGTAAAATCTATTCACAACTTAAATAATACAAGCTAAAAGAAAAGATGATTCGAAACCTATTTGAGATAAACCAACTGAAAGTCGCGTCACATACTATGGAGCGCCAATTCAGCAGTTATGATCTCCAAAACAAATTCCAACTCTCAAACAATAAAAAACAGAAAAACTTATAATAACCAAACATGATAATAAACAGCTCGTTTTTTTTGGTTTTTATAAGTATTATTCAATTTTTTTTTTGTTTTTTTCAATTTTCATATTTAACCATATAGTAGAACTGAAAGCACATTTGCACAATAGCAAATGCTTTGACCCAAATCAACAATTAACCCCATGTATAATATACAATAACAAAAAATAAATATGATGGTTAGAGAGCGAGGAACTCTTCAATATTCACGCCAAAATCTGATTCGACTTGGTGTTGATGTGGATGGTGAATTTGATGTGGTTGGTCAAGGATGAATGAAAAAGGACCAGATGATTCGTTTGAAATATCTTGGTAATCATCAAAGTCTTCAGTCTTCACATTTGACTCTGTGTTTTCCAACAAAAAGTCATCAACAGTGGTATCTGCTGTTACAACCAGTTGGGAAGGAGAGGAGCCAATTGAGTCCTTAGAAAAGTCCACGTAATCAGTGATGATTGGTGCTGCAGACCAATATTTTAATTCCTGTTCTTAGCAAAGAAAAAGAATCAAAACATTATCAGGTGGTGTTGTAATCCAACAAAGACCGTGTAGATGAAGATAACTACGCGCGTCATCGAAATGCTATAAATCCCAGACACAGTCGACTGGCATCTAGAGATCTTGGAAGAAATTATCGTCAGGACAATCCAATCCAAGAACTCTAGAAACTCAGGACAGTAAGCTATGGACAAGCAGAGACCTCAAACGAGAAAACTTCATCTTTGGAACATTGTGAATTACAACGCAAAATTACTTCTGAATTTTGCCCCATGAGATCATATGAATGTGGACCCTTCTTGAGGGTTAAGTCGATAGGCAGGTTAATTGGCAGGTTGATAGAAACAGGAGAAAGATAGTTGTAATAGTTATCATTCATTGGTTCTTCAACGTCGCTAAACCTTCTCTTCTTCGAAACATGTTCGTAATCAACTTCCTCCTTGATAGACAAATGGTTGGAGGCGGAGGTGGTGGTGGTGTTGCCACTTGAGGCAACAGTGTTAGAGGAAATAGAAGCAGAGGAAACTTCTGGTTGAGGGGAAGATGAATTTGAGTTCATGGTGACTGAAACATTTTGATCAATGTCATCAGACTCATCATCTTCATCGTCGTCTTCATCCTTCTTTTTGGAAGATGACAGGTTCAAGTTGGAATGAATCTTCTCCTTCAAATCAGCCAAATCGGCGAGTTCGATAGGACAAAGCATTTTACGCTGATCGACAGAGAGCAACTTGGAAACTTCATCGTGATTCGATTGCAAGTCCCTCAAGTTTTGCTCCAACTTCAAGACATACGACTCCAAGTACTCAACGTGTTTACGCTTCTTTTCCCTAGAGGCGTGGGCGGCACGACGATTTCTCAATATACGCTCCACCCTACGTTGTTCCTTCTCTTCCTTGGTCTTAGCCCTCTTTCTTGGTGGGAGGGTGGACTTGAAGTTGGCATCGATTGGTAAATCAGTCATTATACTATAAAGATTGTGTAAAAGGGATGTGATTGAACAACTAAATAATCGAGGGGGTTTAGGAATTTCGTCCAATATTTAAATGATCTCCAAGTCGCCTCTCGCTCACTTTTTTTTTTTTGAAGTGGGTGAATGTTACAGATTATTTTTTTGCACTTTCTTTTGTTGCTTTTTGCGTGTTGGTACTGCCTTAAGCTTTCTTTTTGTGCAGTACTCCTCCTTATGCTTAGCTTGTGCGCACCTTATACACGAAAATGTTGATCCCGTGCTACGTCGAATTATACCACATGCCACAAAAACGACCAAGAAAAAGTAAACAATACACAGGTTTAAAATTTACAATAGAACACCAAACAAAAAAAAGGTCGCACGATTTGTAGCAACGCCCATTTTGGATTCTGTGCAAACAAAAAGGAAAACGAAAAAAAGAAAAGAGAGCAAATTAGTTTGTGGATTTATGCCTTTTTGGAAGGCCCCACATGTACTGATCGCATTTCTCCTTTTTCGACTATTTTTAGGGTGAGTCGATACACATTTAGTCCTGCCGGTGTTTCTCCATATACGGATAGAAGCTTCTGTATGCTTATATGTAATACGGGTTCAGTGAAGGCGAATCGAATGTTCCAGTTGTAAAATTTCTCACATCTTACGAGCCCACAAATTGTTCACGAGCGCTATTTCTTCGGTAATCCACTAAACCTTCAGATACCGCTCCAGGTTTATTTGGGGGTCTTTTAACGAATGACAGAGAATGATAAGAACATCACTTCACAAACACCAATTACTGGTTTGCACAAAATCAAGTTGAGTCTAAGCAGCACCAAACAACGTCTATTGTAATTTTTGTTTTGCACAGTGAAAAAAAAAAAAAAAAAAAAAAAACGATATGCCAAAAGATTTAGTAAAACAAAAACCTCACGGATCAAAATTTTTCATCGTCAAAGCATCCAATTAAGATAACCGTTCTCGAAAAAAAAAAAAAAGCGGAAAAGAGAGAAAAATGAAAGTGCTCTCCATCCAATCACATGTCACGCACGGGTATGTTGGGGGCAAAGCAGCGGTGTTCCCACTTCAATGTCAAGGGTGGAGCGTAGACTACGTTAACACTGTTGAATTTTCGAACCATACTGGATATGGGTCATTTGAAGGGGAGTCTATTCGGACGGAATATCTCCGCATGATTATGGACCAATTGATTACATTGGATGTCGGATACGATTATTTATTGACAGGCTATATACCGAACGATGAGCTTGTGAATACAGTGCATGCATTTGTGAAGGAATACAAGGAGCGGAATCCTAGTGTCCTCTACTTGCTTGATCCTGTAATGGGAGATGATAACCATTTGTATGTTGATAAATCATGCATAAGCACGTACCAGCAAATCATCAAAGATGACTTGGTGGACATCATGACTCCCAATCACTTTGAATTCGAGCTTCTTGTTGGGACTAAAGTTAAAGACAATGAATCCCTCAAAGGTGGAATTTCTTATTTGCTTGAAACTTTAAATGTACGTTTTTTAGTAATTACATCCATCGAATTGCAAGACGGAAGCATTGCATGTGTGGTGGCTACGAAATCAGGCGGTTGCATGTTTAAGGTGAAGAAGATCAAAAGTTATTTCACTGGCGTTGGGGACCTCTTTTCATCGCTTTTGGTCGATAAACTCTCCCGCAATGTCACTAAATCTAACTCGGACTTTGATTCATTAGCTTTATCAGTGAACCAAGTCCTCACTATCATGAATTCAACCCTTCAATTAACCTTGTCAAAAGCTGAAAAGCTCGCCAAGCTCGCAAACGTAGATTTAGAATTCTCAAGCATAAACGACTCAAACATGAAATTCTTTGAATTGGATATTATTCAAAGTAAGGAGTTCTTTGCTTACAATGGCTTGGGTGACTTTACACAATATCCTATTGATATTGAATAGTCTTTGTATTATTATCGTCATAATACTGCGATAGGGTTCTATTTACTAGGGTTCTATTATCCTCATATAGAATAATTGGGTTTGTACTTAGATATTGTTGATTATTTCACTTCTTGTATTGTCTTTTCTTTTGTTCGTAGTTCGTTGATTGGCCACTATATTTCATGTAAATCTAATACCGTGTATACTGTTTATTTTACATTTGTTTCATACATATACTTCATATATATCACATAACTCTAAGTCTTACATACATTCCATTCATGCTTATTTCACTCGTTCATCTTTGATGAATGAGAAATTGGTGAAGATTTTTCAGTTCTTCCATGCAGCATCTTCTCCTTCTTTCTCGGGAAATCCAGGAGCCTCCTTACATGTTTTGAAACGGAAATGTACAGGTGATGATGCCCATCACCACCATAAAAAATGTACAAACTAGGTTAAATAAAACACGAGGATGTCAGTTGCTATACCAACGCCAAATCCCTGAAAAAAGATAAATTTTAAGGGAATGATTTTTTTTTTTCAAAACAATAAGCATTGTTGTGGATGATCTCATTTAAGGGCTAAACTATTAGACGGTAAATCTCTTACAAACATTCTCGATGATTTAACTTTAAAAAGATAATTTGACATTAAAGGTGTCAACTTCAATGCATTTTTGGCTCTTATTCTTTTTTTTCTTTTACTTAATTGAAATTTCGTTAACCCTTATCGAAGCCTCACTCAAAACCACCTGGTTTTGTTTCATTTTGTCGGGCTTGTCTAGTCATTTGAGGCCAGGGCGCACGCCTTGTGTTCCGTATATCGTACCTTTGTAGTTACACCCACCTCTTGGGACTTTGTTCTTAGGCTTTCTATTTTATGCTTTTGTTTTAACCTTAATCATTAAAACAACTATAAAACATAATTACACATTAGGCTCCTTAACTCTCTTTTTAGAAATTTCTTTAAAAGAAGATTTCTAAACCGTAATTGTGTTGGGCCACTACAATTAAAAAGAGCTAAATCTTTTCTAGAAGTTCACTAACGGCCTATGAAAATATCATCAAGTATTACTTGTTTTATTACAAACCCCGAAATCTATAATTTTTATCAGCTAAATCTGAAATACTAGTTCCATAACCTACTGTTGGAATGATTGATACTCTCGGAGCATTCATTATCGGAGCATCCATTCTCTAATCATCCGTTCTCTAATCATCCATTCTCTAATCATCCATTCTCTAATCATCCATTCTCTAAACAATATGGGGTGATTTTCTACCGTTAAGTCTTCTCGCGTATCATCTGGTGAATATCCTATTCTGGTGTAAAAATTCCCAAAACTTACAAACCTAAGACTTAGTTTGGTACATCCAACTTTTCTACATGATGCTTTTCCGTACTTCTGTTTCGAGTTTTCCTTTGAATGGTAGTATACTTTTTGATTTTTGTGTTCTGTTGAATGGTTTTTAGAGTTCGTCCTTGCCGCTTTTGAATATCGTAAGGCTGTTTTGTTTTAGTTGTACCGCACCATCTTAGCTTTGCTGGTCCGATATGTTCTCATCTTGTGTATCACTTAGCCACTCTAGAATGGGGTGTATATATGGTACGATTTATTAATTGAGTTGAGTTAGCTATTTTATGTATCTTGACTTATGGTTTCTTAGTTTCTCGTAAGACTCGCTCTCATCTTGGCTATTGACATGAATATTGAATCATAAAACACACTAACAAAACTGTGTTTGCATTCTTACCATATCTGTTTGATAGTTCTCTATTCCTGTTTAGAAAAACTACATTTCTAGTAAGCTGTTTTGCTATTTTACTAGTGATGTCCTATCAAAATGAGTAATTTCAATGATCGCACACCCCCATTCTCTTTGAAAGGCATTCAAGCCATAAAGTAACGTGTCTTTGCTCTTTTACAACTCAGCACCAAGTGAATACTGGATCCCTGTCATTAACTTTTTCAATTCTTTCAATAACCACCCAACGATCACCCTGTATGTGAACATCATTATGTCCAAATTCCTCGTTAAATTCATATCCAGTGAGACCAGCTTCTTCGAAATGATCGAGCGAAGAATATTGATGTTGGTTCCATTTAGAGTTGAATAACGGAATCTGTTCACTTTTATCTTTTTGTGGTCCTGTTGGCTGAGATCTCATATTTGTCTCTGGGATCCCGAGTGGGTTGCTAGTCCCATTCTTTCTTACTTCACTCTCAATATGAGGAGTCCTTGAGAACCCCATATCATTCGCCAGTCTTGGAACTTCCATTAAATCGTCCCAGACAGCCAAGTTCTCTCTTCTAGTTAATTCTAATGGGCCTGCATAGCTAAGCTTCAAGATTTCTACAACGTTAAATGCTTGACCTTTTATAACGGCAAGCTGCTTATGCCACAAGCGTTCCTTAAAATCCTGGTCTTTCTCGAAAACAGTTCTTAGTTTGCTGACGGTGGTTTCCCACCAAAATTTGGATGTCAACAACGTGAGGTAGTGTTTTCTGGTCTTTATCAGGAAAGGTTGCCCGATAACACTGATAGGGAGAAAGAGCCACCCAAAAGGAAAGGACCTCCATTCATCAGGTCTTTTCCAAGGAAATGCCAACCCAGAGTCAATGGCTCCTATATTGACCACTGGTTTCTGTGTATTTTCTGAGGTTTCCTCCCACAGAACTTTAATCATCCAATTATCCAAACCTCTGTCAGTGTTTCTCATGATATAATCCAAAATTACCAACTTCTCAAGCTCTTCTCTAAACTGTTGCAAAGACTCTTTTGACCAAAAGAATGATGCATCACCAGAGACTGGAACTTGCAGTGTTTCTGGTAAATTGGAGAGATCGTTTGGTAATGGGTTTTCTTTGAACCAAGTTTGGGCTTCGATGTAACCATTTAAGAAAATTTGGAAGGAGCCAACCTTTTTACGAAGTTTATGGACATCAGAATTCATATTCCAATAGGAGTAGTAGAAGGATGGAGAACGCAATTGAATGATATTTGTGCAGGGTACAATAAAGGATAACAATTGCTTATCCAATACACTAGCAGCTGCTTCGCTGACATATCCTAAATTTGGAATCAAACAGGATCTCCCGAAGAAACAGGGAAAGAAAGTTCTGTGGAGCCACTTTGTCCATTTGGGTGACAAGGGGCCGTACGGCTCTTCATCCTTTGGTTTGAACACTCCGATTTTAAGCATTTTCACAGAACCATCTCCCCGATAGATGGTGGGTCTATCAAAGGTGAAATAGCTCCCAGAGGAGCCCTGAGCAATTCGTTCCGGTAAAACATGCTCCTCTTCAATGATTCTGATCACTCTTTCAACAATACTGTTGAAATCAGTATCGCTCAAGTAATTATTTGGAGGGGTGTGGTTTCTCCAAGATTTCTTCCAAAATTCTTCAAAATCAGAATTGTTGTTAATAACGTCCAATGATTGGATCGGTTTAAATACAGAGTATTCGATACGATAGCTACAGTCGTCTTGGTCTTCGTGCCTGTTGTGCTTGTTTCTCTTTAATGGGGAATACGCCCATTTAGCAGCGGGAATAATGTAATACCTTGTAAACTTGTTCAAATTGGATACATCCAAGATAGCTGGCTGAGACTTACATCGCTCCAACCTATGCATGTCAGATAGCATCATTCCACGGGTCGAATCATCCCAACTAGCAGATAAAATGTGTGCAATTGATTCTTCTGAAGAATTCCAAGCCTTATTAAACAACTCATTCCCTTTGTCCAATTTACTATCTCCGGTATTCAATAATCCGTCAATAGTGCCTTCTTCCTTCCGATTCTGTCCAATGGTTCTTTGTAAATCTTCAACTATTCTGGCATCTGTGTCAATTGTGGTTGATGGCGACAAATCAAAGTCACGGGGCCTATTTACGGCCCCCATAGATACTGGAACCAACCGATTGTCTTGCAGTGACAGGCACAGGTGCTCTACGCGGCTGATATTCAATGGATCATATTGATTGTTACCGTCCAATGCTTCCGTAGTATAAATCATGTTGAAACGTGCTATTTAACAATACTAAATTTATCAGGGTTACAAACAGTGAGATGGTATGACGTAATGTTTAAACCCTTTACACATAGTTCGAACTGTAACATCACGTATAAAAAGTGCAAAGGAAATTGGCATAGTTTACATCTTAAAAGTTTAAGAGAAGTTAGCATAGTTTAAATCATAAAAGTAAGAGAAGTTTACTTCACCAATAAAAGTGTAAGAGGAATGGTCAATTTGCAGAATCAAATGGTTGCAATCTTGTAGCTATTGGGACACCTAGGTGGAATGGTCTAAGTCTAGGCTTTGGGATAACGTTAGCCACTTGAATCGAATGCGTTTCGGGAACTCTCTTTATGATGTCTTTTGATGCTTCTTTATGAAGTCATTTATAATGGAAGTTTCTCATGAAATCGTGAAACCTTCTTAAATTAAAGAAGTTTTCTGTAATGGCATCCTAATTTGATGGAGACAATTTGTGTCAAGAGTGGAGTCTTGTTAGTACACTATAATTCACCTCGTATAATAAGACAAAAGTGAGAACACAAAGTAGAATAGGTTAGATCAATTTGAATAAGTTCTGCTATATCTTTGGACACCTCGACTATCATGTCAGTTGATGAAGGGCAATAACAATCAACTTTAGAATGCTACGCTACAATCATCGCTATTGATGCAGTTTTGATGCAAAATGCTAACTATACACTTGATACTAGTTCGAATGCTATAGAAAAACATACAACCATCGCAACATGCAAACGTTACACACTTAACGGTTCCACCTTCGAAAATTGGTTCGCTGATCCAATACATATCGCAGCATGCTAAAGAACCGAAACCTGTTCTGAGGCACCACAGGATTTAACGAGCGAACTCGCATCCACTACAATAACATCACATTACATCTTTTTAAGGTATAATTGCACTACGCAACAGGAGGGGTTTAGATCGATATCAAACCCGCAAACCATGACGAGCCCCTACCCATGGGGACTATAGGAAAACCATTTCCCAAATATTTTAAATGTGTCTGTGAGCCCAAGACAATTCCAAGGAAGACACTCTACAGAAAATCATTATAACAACATTACACCAGCAAGTGCAAAAGCAACAAACATTCCAATCAAGGAGTTGGAGCTGGAGGGACCCAAGGAAGCCATACCCGACTTAGGGGAGCTCTTACCGGAGCTTGTAGAAGATGCAGAAGATCCACCACTAGTGGAAGCTGCCTCTTTCTTATTTTTAGCGTTAGAGTTTGAGCTGGGGGTGGCCGAGGGATAAATCAAATCGTTCAATTCCTTGAAAATACCTGTTGATTGTAATTCTTCAACAAAGGATTCCAAAGCTGGACCGTACTTTGAGAGGGAGGAGGTTAAATCCAGGGAGATGTCACCGCTAAGGAGGGTGTCAATTGCATTGTTGATCAAGTCTGTGTTACCCAAGAGAGAGGTGACAGTGCTGGCCAAGTCCAAACTGGACAAGTTGAAGTTGAGAGCACCCGTGGCCAACAAATCGGAGATGAATTCGCCGGTAAAGTTTAGGTAAGTTTCGTTAGCAATAAAACGCTTAACAGTGTATACAGCAACACCTGTATTGTTGAGGGAATTCAAAGTCTCTTCAAGGGTGTTGTATAACAAGTTTGAACTAAGGAAGCTAGACGCAACATTACCAAAGAAGGAGGCGATTGTGCCAGCAAAGCTTTCTCTCTTTTCAAGAGGGAGATCTCTCTTTGCCAAGACGGTGTCGATGAGTAACTTGATAAGACCCTTATTTGCCAGGATAACCCTAGAAGTTATACCAACCAAGACGGGTCTAAACGAGTCATCCAACAAAGTACCATCCAAGATGGATTCCAACAAACCAGAGTTTTCAAAAATTGAGATGATTCGGGTGATATTGACATCACTCAACAACGATGTCAGATCATTGGAGCTGAACAAGAACGAGAACAGCTCACCCGTGGTGATCAAACCACCAGTAATGTTGGCCAACTTTTCTGTTCTTTCATGGTTCCCTGCAAAGGCATCCAAAACAGTAAATATGATGCCTGTGTTATTCACAAGCTTGACGAGGTAGTCAACGGTAGGACTTGACTCACCTCTCTTTATCAAACCCTGCAAATCTTCGAAATTGAATTCTTCTCTCTTTAATGAGAATTGGGTGTTCTCAACAGGCACCGCTATGCTCGGTGGTGCTGCGGCGGACACCACCACGCCAAACACAAACAAGTATAAGACGCTCAATAACTTCATCTTTGGTTATGCAAATAAAAAAAATGTGCTTCTAAAGTTAAACAAAAAGCAAACCAAAAATCTTTATATATAAAGAATTGACATCGCCCCGAGGGAAACCTATATATAAACAAATGGGACCATTTATGGAAGTTTATGATTAGAACGTTTGCTGCAATTATGTTTGTCTCTGCACAATTAAAGAAAACTACCTAATTAGGCAATCAAATTATTTCCTAATAAATCGGACGACCAAATAAGAAAACATACCGGTTCTTCCCAGAAACCACCACTCTTACTATTTGACTGAGTTTGGCGTCTAACACACCCTTACCCGCCCTCTCACTGAACCGCTAGCGCACCCGGTGCTCTCTGCCAAAGTTGGCTTTGGTGGATGGAGCCTCTAATTTCCACTCTAAATACGTCCTTCCTAATTAGGCAAGATGGTCAAAGTAGCCAAAAGAGGCAATAAGGAAAAGAGAAAAAAACTCCCAGTGAATTCTCCACAAACTGACTGTTGTTTATATATCAACTTGAATTTCTCACACGTATTTGAAGACATCATCGAATGAAGTGGTCGAGAATATTCTTTGCTACTGCGGTAGTGAGCACTGTTACAGCGAATCAGCTATTAGTTGGGGATGTGGACGACATTTATGGGGACTTCCCTGAAGTAAAGAAAAGTCTTGACGACTTGTTAGATAAGAGAGCAGCCAATCCTTTGGATGGTTTGATCACCACCTTTGCCAATTCTGACATTTTACCATTATTATTGAAGCAGATTGCCAACAGTAACAGTACCTTGGACTCTATTGCCAAGCTTACATCTGAAGCTATACTTGCTGGCCTGGCTGCCTTCAATGCCACTGGTGGTGGTTTGAAGGGAGCAAAGGCTCTTCTTGACCAGGTAAGTGCAAACTATTCCATAAACGTTACCGAACTTTATGGTATGGTAAAGAGTTCCGGTCTCATCGGCTCAACATTGGATGCCATGCTCTACAACGATACAAACAGAGACGAGTTGGCCAACTTTGCAGGTGCCCAGTTGAGAGTTCAATACTGGATCCCAGCCTTGTTGAACGGGTTGGGTAGCCACAAGGATTTGACCTGGAACTTCCTTGCGAATACCATCAAAAATACAGTGTCCCATGCAGACCAACAAAAGAAGCAAGTGGTGTTCCACAAAAGAGCCCCTGATGCTGCTAACAACTACCTGGGAAGTGCTGCAGAGTTTATCCAAAACTTGGTGGGCTCCGTCGTAGGCTCCCAACTCTTCACAAACACCTTGGGCGCCTCATTATCCGCATTGAATGAAACAGGTGTCATCACCCCTTTGGTCTTGAAAACAATACAAGACCCTAACTTGGGCACTATCGTGACCGGTCTCTCCTCTAGACTCTTCGAGTCCGGTGTCTTATACAACATTGACCTCTCTGGTTTGTACAGCTGGGCTAAGAAAGAACAATATTTGGTCAACGGTGTCCAATTTATAATGACTGACTCCTACGTTGAACCTCCTTTAGCCAAGATTCTCCAAAAATTGGAAAATGATGGTGTCTACCAACAAATCCAGGATAATCTTTTCGGCACAAAGAAGTGATGATACCTTATATAATGATTTAATTGTTTTTTTTTGTAATAGAACGTGTATTTTCTCAGTGTAGGTTCATCTTTAAAGATAAAATCAGTAAACCATTAAATATAATCAGTAAAAATCGATACATAAAATCAGTAAAAATCGATACATAAAATCAGTAAAAATCGATACATAAAATCAAGAATAATGTTCTTTCCCAACAATAATGGTAAACCTTCCATAATTGCACTACTATTCCAATACGAAACAGCCGCTGGAATCACAATCAACCTTGAAAGGACAGATGGGGTGCTTTGTGTGAATATGAATGATGGGTAAAAGAACTTGGTCAAGCACATGGTCAAGCAAATGGTCATCTCATCTTCTAGCATCACTCTTTTTATCATCAATCTGAAGGAAGTCGGGTTTACTGTGCGTTTGACCGAAACACTCGTAAATTGAATATTTTTTTGTGTTGCCAATGCAAAAGGCATCTTCCCCACATTTGGGCTACGGCACGAGATGCTCATTGCATTCTAGTACAAAACAATATACCCCAAAGAAGGAAATGTACGAGTACTGGTGTTTTGCAATTCACTACCAGCACGAATGTACCTAAAGAGGAAGTAACCAACTTCTTGAACTTTTGTCTCGGCATCAAAGGAAGATTAATGTTCAAAGAATGAATATCGATGGAAGATGAATGTTCTAACGATGATTAACATTTGAATCTTGAAGATAGTGCAATCGTCAGTGTAAAATCATAGAGTAACAAGCCTGTTAGAAGCCTGTTAGAATAATCTTGATGAATGTGAGATTTGTTACACATACACAAGGTTAAAAATGAAGTATCGAGTTAATAAAATGTGAAAATGGAGAATATCACAAAGAATTAGGATAACTCTGTTATAAGAAGTGAAAGATAGTAGTTCCCTGAAAGGGATTCTAATAACCCAATCATCTGAAAAATATAAGATATAACAAATCGTATAAAGATGAGCTATAGTAACAAATCTATGAAAGATATGATCTATTATAACAATTCCTGTTAAAGGATGTCTGATAAAATAACAATATGAAAAATACAAGCTAAGTAACAAACCTTATGAACGATATGAGATACTATAACTAAGAAAAGATATAATATACATTTTTATATTAAAATGATGGAGTGTCCTAGACAAGTTCACCCAGATGGAACAATTAAGAAATACTTTAATTGTCAATGTATGGGTATCAAAAGGCAAGCCAAGACATCATGGGCTTGATAGTTGAATATGACGACTAACAGTATACTCCTTTGACTCTCCCTTAAACAAGCAGCAAGTAAACTCCTCATATTGGAAGTTTCCTCAAAACTAGTTTGCTTCCCGTTTGCTTTGTGTTGTTTTCTTTCGTTATTCAAGTACCGTTTTATCAAAAGTATCAATTGAATCATCCTATATTGGTCCTATAAGCCTTGTGTTAATATTATTAAATTCCGCCAAGTCCTCAATAGCCCTAAAGAACCATTAAAATAGCTAAATACACCAGTTTGTTTTTCATGATATGGTGTTAGAATCTATACATGATACAGGAATACACATCCAGTGGCTATAGCTTTTCACCTATTCCCGGTCTAATTTCATCAGTGCTATTAAGTCACTTCATCTCCTTTACCTATTAGTTACTTTCTTTGACTTATTAGTCACTTAATTTCCTTCTCTTGGTTTTTGATTGTCAACTCAACGTACTTATGTATAGCTTGCGTTTGGGTCTATTTGTTTTCCTCACAGTGGCACTAGTCACATTAGTTGATGGTGTATTTGATGCCCGAACGATTTAGAGTTCACTCTTTTGCGGGTGTACAAAGCTACAATTATTCAAAAGGATATTTATACTCTATTACTCTATTAATGTCAGCTTGTGATCAATGCTGTTAATCACACTGTTTTTTTATTCGTTATAATGTGCTACTTATCACCAATTAAAAGTGAATACTCTTCATGATACCATATCCAATTGTGATGACACACAAGTAACCAAGGATGGAAGCAGGAACACCTCTACTAATAAAGGTATTAACGGACAAATATGGTTTACCCAATTCATCCGTCATCGAGATGGCCGTCACGTTGGGGAAACCAGAAGTAGGCAAACCCATGGCGACGGATGCAATCAAAGCTGTGCCCATGATCAAGAGACCAGGGTTTGGATGTGGTAATGATTCACCAACTTCCTTGACCAAAGGAACGATGATCAATGCGGCAACAGTGTGAGAAACAAATGTAGCCACAACCAACACCAAAACACCAAAGATAATCATGATGACAAAGATATCAAAGTGCATAATCTTCTTTTGTAAAGCAGTAGCAATCGTGGCCAATAAGCCAGAAGAAGTAACGGCTTTACCCAATGCAAGACCACCCATGGCCAACCAGACGATGGACCATGGGAAGTTGTTCAAGTCGTCAACCTTCAACAAACCAGTACCAAAGAATAAAACAATAGGAATAATCGAGATGATACCAGCTTCACCAAAGGTGTCCAGGATCTGGGTCATGGTACACCATAACAAAATGGTAGTGATGGTGACGGCACAAACAAAGATTTGCTTGACTGTGAATCTCTCCTTGATAGGCTTGTAGGACTTCAACTTGGTGTCACCAATCTTGAAAGTGAAGATCAATTCCAACCAAACCAAGATAAGCAATACGATGGAAACAGGCAAGGACACAGCAAACCACTTACCCCAGCCTGGGTTTGGTGACATGGCACCCAAGGCGATGACGTTTTGAGGTGAAGAAATAGGAGAAGTCATACCAGCGACATTAGAAGCCAAGGCAATACCCAACACCAAGGTCTTTGCGAATGGGGAGTTTGGTGGTAAGGTTCTCAAGACAGGTTGGATCAACGAGTAACAAAGGACCGGAGAAGCAACATTAGAGATCCACATCGCCAAAAATAAGGCTATGGCCATGTTGGAAAGAAGAACGTTTCTTGGTTTAGTACCAGCGAATGCTAAAATATACGAAGACATGACTCTGGCAACATTGTACTTGGACAAGGCAGCAGCCAAAGTAAATCCACCAATCAAAACCATAATAACAGAAGACCACATAGTACTCAAAATGTATTGAGAAGCAGCAACACCAGTCATAGGAGTCTTACCGTCAGGCTTCTTCAAAACTTTACAAGTTACAACCAACAATGGCACAAGCATGGAAGTGACATACAAAGGTAACGCTTCCAAGGCCCACAACAAAGCTGCAGTAACCAAAACGGCCAAACAACGACCTTGAACCGGGTCGTTAAAGGTCTTGACTCTGATTAAAACAGCAAACACAATAGAAATACCTATCAACTTGGCAATCTGCCAAGTGACGAGA
The DNA here is from genome assembly GCA_030705055.1 of Kodamaea plutei. NCBI lineage: Eukaryota > Fungi > Ascomycota > Pichiomycetes > Serinales > Debaryomycetaceae > Kodamaea > Kodamaea plutei. The sequence goes on along the minus strand of JANIWJ010000025.1, from coordinate 129,781 downwards.
CTGGCTGGAACCAGAATATGGGTAAACTTGCCCACTTTGAATGGCAAGTTGAATTTTCTCATACGCAAGTACATCAAGTTATTGGCGGACGAAGCTTCATCGCCCATTTTTGTTGTTGCTGTGGAGTTGGTAATGTTCAAATTATAAGACTTCTTTTCGATTGAAAGAAGATCCTTCCACACTGTGTTTCTTTCCCAAACAATATGATCACGTAAATGGGATTTCAACTCCAACTTGATGTTTTCCAAGTCCTGAGGTGAATCGTTTGCATTGGAAAGGAATGCAAAGATCTTGACCACATGTTCCAATTTAAGATCCAACACTCTCATGGTGTCGTCAGCAAAAATGTGGGAATGAGCAGTTAAAAAGGAGTTGGTGAAATCAGCCTTCATCTTGTAGTTACAAGTCTTGTCGAATTTCTTACAAATCTTGGTGAAACCGATCTTGTTCAATTCAACAAAAGACTTCAATTCGGAAAGTTCGATGAAAAGATCAAGCGATCTCTTCTTCAAGGCAATCTTAGTTTGCTGCTTGACATCAAAGTCATGTTTGTTTAACAAAACGGAGTTTTGGGAATGGTTTTCGTCATCATCGTCATCATCATCGTCATCATCATCATCGTCCACCTCTTGCTTTTCCAAATCATCAGTTTCCAGTAATTTTTCTTTAGTATCCTCGTCATTGCCGAGATGGTTAATGGTGTCGAAAACCGAGGCATTTGTCACGGTTCTAGCCAAAGTTGACTTGATGTGATATTGATGGTGATCATCGTTATTGATGACATTTTTATCATCGTAATTGTAAGCTTCTGTAAATCTGAAGATTGAATCCACTTTAATCTTGGATTCCAAATCCTTCATCATATTGCTGTAATGAAGATTAACTTTGGACTCCTGGGTATCATAGAATGAGGAAATACTAGATAACTCCAAAATCAATTGTTTAGCAAAGACTTTAAGAGCATCAAATTCATCAGATTCGATGTTGGAGATGTCTTTTGATGATAAAAAGTGCAAGAAGGCTGTATAAGGTGTCTGTGTTTCCTCGTCAACTTCTTCAATAACTGGTTGAGGTTTTTCCAGTTTAAACTTCTTCATTAATCTAGAAGCATTGAACTTGTTGTTAGTGTTTGCAGGAGTCACCACGGAGGAGGACCCATTATCCATTTCAAAAGTCATCAGAACATCACTGCCCTCCTTATTATCCTCATTCACTTTAACTAGCAGAAACTCATCATACAAACTCGTAATGGTGGTTTTGTTGATTTCTTCTATGCCTTCACCTCTATTGAGCTGGTCCTGTTGCAACTTGTAAATAACTTTTTTAAGAGCTGGATAGTTCAAGTAACTATCTTGCCATTCAGGCACAGCGTTGAATTTCAACGAGTTTTCAAACTTCATTCTTGCTTAACACTCGTGTGACCTTAAAATTTTGCGAGAAATTCAGTGATGCATTTATATCCCTCTGTGTTGCGGCAATAAAGCGAAGATTTTTTTTCCGGTAACTGCTCGTGTGATGTGGTTTCTAACCTTTGGGGTTTAAAAGTGTAGGAAGATGCTAATTTTTAAACTAAATTAGAAAACGTGGGCCTTTTTACCACAAAGATGAGCTCCTTTTTATTAGACAGGCTAAAGGTTTTATGTTTATCAAAAGCGAACTTGTACTATTGTGTGGGATGTATGCTATGTGTTTTATATTGTTCCGTAAAAACATTTCAACAATAAAGCCAAAACAATAGTTTACAACATAGATTGTTCTTTAAACCCATCCGGTTGTGGTTCTGTTATGTTTTTATATGCTTAACAATACCTCCTTGGAATTGGAATTAGGAACATTCCTTTGATGAGGCATGCCGGAAGTCGGTCCAGCCTTCTTTTCTCCCACCCTTTGGACTTTGCGGTAGGTGACACAAAACTGATTGAAAAAGAAAAATCGTTTTCAAATTCCGTATTGGAATACCAAGAAGCAAACTTGCGATTCTTCTCTCAAAGCTTGTGAAGATGTGTTCACAGATCGGTTATAACCAGAAAGAACTTCATTTTGTTCGTTCTTGTCTTTTTGTAGGTTATGTGTAATGGATTGCGGTGTATTTGAGGTATTTTTTCGTTTATCGGGTTTTCTTCGGTTATAAGATGTCCGCTGTGTTTTAATTGGGCGTGCACTAATGGTATTTGTATACTTTCGGATGTCTTCTGGTTGTACTAACATCTCTGGGAGTAGAATTTTATAACGTTTCAGGATATTTCTATAACGTCTCCGGCTGTACAGTTTTATAACTTCTATGTCTATTTTATATAGTCTATAGCTATTTTATATCGTATATATCTGTACATATTTTTGAAACATCTTTGGCCTTTGGCTTTCATGAAAATGTTCTACTCATACACGGCTCCGTGTTGTTTTGGAATGTCATATCTGCTAGTGGTCGTACTTGCGTTTCTCTGTCATTCGTTCTTCACGTGACTGAGAACCAAGAATATTCAAGAAAACTTAAAACCGTAAAAATGCATAACCTGTTTTCATGATCCGATCCAAGGTTGCACATTGCTCTATGGGGATAGTTCCAAGAACTCAATAGAAAATAAATTGTTGTCTTAGGGGGTATATCCGAATGTTAAATGCGCTTATTTTGTAATTCTTATATTCGCTTCCTTATATTTATAATCAAGAGAATGCATATATGATTATCACTATTCAAAAACGATATTTGAAGTGATAAGAGAGAATTGACGAACAAAAGGCTATTGTTATAGCTTATGATTCGAATTCACGATTAATATGCTATTGTCATCCAAGCTTATCATATGAGGGTTATACTTGATACTACTTTTTGTGAACTTCTGACTAAACTTAGTAAAGCTTTTAGCATTATCAAAACTACTAGCATTATATTCAAAGGTCTTGAAGCATTTTATTCAAAACCTGTGAAGAGTATTTTTTAGAATCCATGATACACGTTTTGAAGCCAATTCAAGCCAAGGTACCAGAGTGTTTGGGAAAGATTATAAAATAGCTTTTTAAAGTCATTTTTTACGATGCTTTGATACATTCTAGTTTTTATTCATTACTTAACGTTAGAAATAGCTAACTCTTCAAAACAGCCAAATGCTAGAACAGAAACACAAGGACAAAACCATAGAATATTATATGCATTGAATATTTTGACAGAATTATCTAGTTAGATTGTTTTATGCATCTCCAACGAAGTCAAGCTCGCTAGTAAGATATCTATTGAAATGTTTATACTAGTGAGTAATGAAATTGTTAATAACGTTGACATAAGGATATTTGGTCAAAATGGTGCACTAAGTAATTGCATGAAATTGTTAATAACGTTGACATTAACATATTCCATCAAAATGCTGTACTACGCAATTGCATGAAACTGCTAGAAAAGTCCATTGGTGCACGCATCAAAATAAACTATCGAGATAAACTTTAATCTCATATACAAACCCATTCCAGTGAAACACCACAGTAATTAATAGGAAAGCCACCGCCCACGCACAATTTTTGTCGGGCACATAATGACCGCTCGGATCGCTCGAGAATCGTCTTATGCGTATATGGGAGTGCACAGAACAAGGGATATCCGGTGTACAAAATCCAATGTAATTAGGAAACTGTTCTACACTCATACAACTCCAATTAAGTTGGGCTACCTCAGCCATAGCTACACCCACGCCACATCAGCCATAGCTACACCCACGCCCTCTCAAAAAAAAAAAATTCAATACAACAATTGATAGACTCACACGCCCAAAGAATCCATTGTGGGGTGACATATTTCACGTGACGCTTCTCGAACAGAAGATAAAAGTTGATCACAAGCCACAATAAGAATTTGTAACATAGACATGAGTCAGAAAGCATTTCAGCCAGAGACTATACACGAAGGGGAGTACGTGCGGAAGCCGTCTAATGCGATTCCCATTGACACTCCTTCTGTTCCAAAGGCTCAGTCCTATTGCAGCTCTGGACTTATCGAGACTTCACCAGTTAGAATCGCAGAGCCAGATAAGGACACTTTAGACAACGACGTTCTCTCTTATCGAATTGGAACTTCAATTCCCTCTGCATTACTCCCACAATCCAGCAGTTCTGATGGGCCATCTCCATACTCGAGCACTTCTTTGGGTGCTCCAAAGCTACTTCACAAGTGGTCCCATACCCACCTGATTCTTTGTGTGGTTCCTGCCCCCACCAAGAAACTTCTCTTTTGCGGAACACAGGACTCGAAAATCTTGATCTACGACATGACCGACTATACACTCAAGTACAGAATTGTCAATGCCCTCGAACACTGTTGCTCCGTTCTCTGCTTGGGAATTAGTAAGGATGAAAACTTTTTGTTCACTGCGGGCTCAGAATCGACAGTCAAAGTGTGGGATATTTCCAAAATCAAACTGGGCTCGGACCTCGTCAACATCGCTACAGATATCGTGTGCACCCATATCATCTATTCTATCGTTGATATAGGTGACATATTCTCTTTAGTGTGGTCTGACCAATTACAAACATTGTTCATTGGTGCTCAAAATGCTTCTATATTATGGACTAAACTTGTCCTATATGATGATAATGAATCGGAAACTAATAATGGCACTACTGTAGACCGTTTGCCCCATTTGCGTTACGACAAATTCTTCGATTCGAAGGGCCCTGGAGGTCTGATCAATCATCTACAATCAAAATACCAGAAACTAAAACTCGCTACAAATACGACCCCAGAGTCTCCCATCTTGGTTGAAATAAAAAATGACAATATTATCAGATTTGCACATAATGGGTATGTCTATTGCATGGATCTTCTTGGTACCAAGGACCGTGACCTCCTCCCCAAGAAGTGTGGCTCCGAACTCCTAGTTTCGTGTGGTGGTGATGGGATTATTAATATTTGGAGAATCACAGCAAAAGATGAGAATTTGTGTCTCTCCAAATTGAAGTCCTTGGAGAACGACGAATCGGTGCTTTCCATGTCCATTCAGGACTACCTCTATGTAGGTCTCAGCGACTCAAAGGTTAACGTGTGGGATCTCAACACATTCCAATTAACCAGATCTTTCCATTTCGAACGTAAAAATGAAACAAACATGCACGATGAAGTCCTCAGTCTTGGGATCTACAATGATTGTATTTTCAAAGCTAGTAACATGGGTGGTTTGGTTAAATTTAACCTTAAATGGCAGTCCGACGTATCTGCAGCTCCAACACCTCAAACCGTGGTTATTTCCCCGGAAGACCAATATTACAATGCCGAATTGAACCACACGGATACTGTTTTGGCAGTTAATATTTTCGCCAACCAACAGGGCACCTTCTTGGTTTCGGGCGGTAATAAAGCATTATGCCTTTGGGATATAACAAAAATCGGCTTGGAATCAAAACCTCTGGATAAGAGCCAATACGACCGCGTTGAACAACTCTGCAATGAAAATTTGTTGAATAGATTACAAACATACATTTCATTCAAGACTATTTCAAAGTTCCCAACTTTGTACTTGGAAGACTCGCGTGATTGTGCCCAGTTCTTGACCAAGATGTTCATCGACATGGGATCCCTGGAAACTAAACTTATTCCCGTTCCTAATGGCAACCCCATTGTGTATGGACTTTTCAAGAAGAACGACAAAAAGCCTGGGAAGACAACCCGGGTTTTATGGTACGCCCATTATGACGTTGTTGATGCTACTGACAATGAAGCAGAGCACTGGAAGACAGACCCCTTTGTTTTAAATACTCTCGATGGGAACTTGTATGCACGTGGTGTTTCCGACAACAAAGGTCCTACATTGGCATCGATGTTTGCAGTTGCACAGTTATATAAAGATGAGCAATTGTCTTGTGATGTCGTGTTCATTATTGAAGGAGAGGAGGAATGCGGCTCCATTGGATTCCAAAGCGCTATCACTGAGAATAAGGAATTGATTGGTAATATCGACTGGGTCATGTTATCAAACTCTTACTGGTTAGATGACGATACACCGTGTCTTAACTATGGTTTGCGTGGTGTCGTTAGTGCATCTGTCAAGGTGCAATCTGCCAAGTCAGATCGCCACTCTGGTGTTGATGGTGGTGTACTGCAAGAACCTTTGATGGATTTGATTTATGTTTTAAGTGATTTGAAAGATCGCAATACTGATCGAATCAAATTGGATGGCTTTTACGATACAATCCCAGCACTCACAGTGAGTGAACAGGTACTCTATCAAAAAATTGAGGATTATGCTAATCAAAAGCATATGGAAAATCAAGATTTGAAGACATTGACTGCGAAATGGCGTAACCCTTCATTAACTGTACATAAAATCCAAGTCTCAGGTCCAAACAACAATACGGTCATCCCACAGGTTGCCAAAGCAACCATTTCGATAAGAATTGTACCCAATCAAACAGCAGAAATTATCAAAAAGAGTTTGGTTGATTTTATCAGCAAGAAATTTTCAGACTTGAACTCTGAAAACAGTTTGTTGGTCGATGTATTCCACGAAGCAGAGCCATGGTTGGGTGACCCCTCAAACTTGGTTTATAAAATTTTGCAAAAGAATATCAAGAAGAATTGGAATGTCGACCCCTTATTTATCCGCGAAGGTGGCTCAATTCCATCCATAAGGTTTTTGGAAAAGGCTTTTAATGCACCGGCTGCCCAAATTCCATGTGGACAAGCATCAGATAATGCCCATTTGAAGGATGAAAAATTAAGAATCACAAATTTATACAAGTTGCGTGACATCTTAACAGATACTTTTAGGGAATTAGGGGCTCAATAATTATGCATACCTCACTATTAACCCCAATTTTATTGTATACATTGTTCACTAATATAAAGTATTCATTGGCTTTAATGTAATGGCCACAATAAGAATATCGGTATTCAGAATTTTTCAATTGTTCAAGAAGCATGTAGTAACACCCGTGAAGGATCTTGCACTTGGCAATGGAACCCCAGGAATTTCAGGCTAGTCGCAAAATTGATGAAAAATGCAGGTTTCACATTAAGGGTTTCAACATACCGGTATGTTTCATTCTATATGCATCTAAAAATCAACGTTACATACCAGGTACCTGGAATGTTTGGGTGCAAAGATGCAGCCGAGATATTGCGCATCTGGTGTGATGGCTTGTAACCTAAACAACTGCAACAGAATTGAACGTGAGGAAATGCTCACATTTACATAAGGTGTAGCTGTTAAAAGTAGCACTTGTAACAGAATTCTGAGTACAGAGATGCTCGCATAGCATGAATGTCCATATTCAACTTGGTTAATAATCACACAAATAGAGTAATAACGCACCATTATCCCTTGAGGTGTCAGCGTAACACAACCCTTGAGGTGTCAGCGTAACACAACCCTTGAGGTGTCAGAGTAACACAACCCTTGAGGTGTCAGAGTAACACAACCCTTGAGGTGTCAGAGTAAGACACACCCTTCAAGTATCAATGTAATACACTCCTCAAACAAACTCTGGTCCTTACAAAAGACAGCATTCAAAAATTTGTGGGGCAACCATGAGGATACAGAGACAACAAACACCTACAATAATAGAAAAACAAGTTTTCATAAACTATAACCAAACTAAGAAACTGGAGAAGTAAAGGAGGAGGAGGATTAAAAGAGTTAAGTAAAAATAAATGCATTCAATTTCGGTTGTTTGTTAGTTCTGTTGGCGTAGCAGACTCTGTTGAGATCATTAGGTCTTCTGATTAATTTATTCATTTGCTTTGTAGAATGGGCCAAGCGATTTGAGTCATCAAAGTCACTTTCATCATCCGATTGCTCAAAATCGTCACAGAAATCATAATCTCTATCATACCAAAGCCACGAGAAACTTGGTGAAGATGTCGATGAAGAATTGGAGTGGTTTGAATTAAGCAGTGTAATGGACAGTTTTTTAGGTCTGTATGAGTCGTTAATGATGGAATCGTCATCTCTGAAACGAAGATTCTTTGTGATTTTGTGTTGAGTGTGTGAGGTAGTACTACTTGCTGGACTGCTTGAATAGTGAGTATTCGAGAAGGCAGATTCGGTACTGATTGGACTTCCATGTGGTGTTTCAAGATCTTCTGATTCTTGTTTGAGGTTTGTATTAAGATCCGATATTATTTGAAGAAGTTGTTCTGCGTAAATTCTATCTTTGTAAGTTAAGTTGAAGTGATGGAAGGTGATTCCTGGGTATTGCTTTGATAATGATGCATTTGCTTTGCGGGACTGTGGGTTGAATTGGTCAAAGAGAATAATATTGAATTGTGATTTAGAATCATGCGAACCATTGGAAGAACTAGCATCAATAGCAAATTGAACCAATTGTTCCAGTTGATCGAACACAAATACTTGGGAAAATCTTTTTGAATATCTTGTTCTTGAGTTTTGCAGGAGGGAAGAGTATTTTTTGTAGTCGATGAAACGAACAGTGTTCTCATCGATTTCAAAATGTTTCAAAGTGATCAAAATATCATTCAATTCCTTTTGGATATCATTGAGAATTATGAGGATGTTCCCACCAAAGTCGATTTTTGTTTTACCGTTAAAATTGAAAAAGTCATCATCCGAAGGGAACTGGAATTCAAAATGTTGTCTGATAACTGTGTAGAATGGGAGCATAATGTCTAAAAGGAAACAACAATCATGAAGGCTCAAATTTTCTGGGATGCGGAGAAGGGTTTGTGAAGGTGATGTAATTTTGATGTAATCTTGAAACCCGCCGTCGATTGTGTTACCGTAAATCAAATTTCTATGGCATGAATATTTGGACCACAAAGGTAACGAATCATACAGCAAAGGCGGAAGACGCTTTGCCTGGTTACAATTGTGACAAATTCTTTCCTTGTGTTGATTCAAACAGTTGGAAAATGGATACACAATGTATTTGTGGGTGTTGCGGAATCCCACCACTTCTGGGTGGTGAGTCAAGGCATGGACCTTACCGATGATTCTGTAACCAGGGACCAATGATGGTTTGTTAAGTTTAACCAAGCTTTGGAAATCCAACTTATAATTCACACCCACAAGTTTAACTTTTAAAATGAGTTCGTTGGCATTGGCGCTGTAGAGAGCATTTTCCTTTGGTAGAATGGTGGATTCACGTATACGTCCCAACCCAAAATCAAATGTACGTTTCCGTGGGAGGGCATTGACTCCCTCATGAAGAGAGTATCCATCATAATCTGTCAAAAACATTGCCAATTGACCCTCGTGTGCTTTTTGTTTTTTGATTCTCGGCTTATATTTTTATTTTATCCCTCCTTTCATGAGTGATCTTCTTCCCCTTATATATGTTGTTCTTCAATTATACATGTCAAGTAACAAAAAGAAAATTTATAATAGAAAATTTTTAAGCACAGACAATCTAAAAAACAATAAAACAATTTTACTAGTTTATGCGTAGTAAATGAGTTTGTAATAAGAAAGAAAAGAAGGGGGTGGTACATAGTAGTGTTGCTAAGAACCAACACTAGGTGAGTGAAAGGCTGACGAAAACGACAACATAAAAATAAGGGGGGCACAATTGTAATTATTAAGCGTATTTTAGGGTGCCATTAAGCATGAACTTGTTTTTAATTGTAAGAAGTAAACAATTTTTTTTCTATAGGAGGTCTTGATTGGCCTATTGTTGGCTTAACAATAGATAGTTATAATCGGATTAGTATTTGCCTTGTTGGTTGACACAATAGTGTAGCAACATATGCACGCAGGGTTACTGGCGCAACAAAAATAACCTGATTAAAGGTAATGAGGCAACCAAGCAAAATGGCAACTATGTGAGAAAGGTTAAAAAGCAAGAAAATAAGAGGCCATTGGTTTGGATACTGTGATACGATAGCGGCGACACGATCAATGTCGTGAGTGTCAACAATTGTTTTGTGATGCTGGTTACTGAAGACAAAAGAAAGGCACATCCCTTGCCCTGTATCAACCACGACCTCAACAGCCTTGGCCCGTAGGCCTACAGTGGCGAATATTGAAACACGAAATCTAAACCTACTTGAGGATTATTGCTTTCATCCTCTGATTAACATCTCTTGCATGGTAAGATAAAATACACGGAACCTTGCATGGTAACTTACATAAATCTTTTCCGGCGGTTTCACGTACCTCTTGGCCCTTTTAGCTTTTAGCTTTCGATAGTCCCATAACTTTATCACTCTATCCAAAATACATAACATCTATCCTTGTATTAAAACTGGTCTAACAACTCTCTAAATCAACTATACTCCATGCAGCTAAATGCTTCGTTTTCTTTTGTCAATTAAGCTCTCGTCTAAAAAAAAATTTTCTGCTGTGGTCATTTGTGTTAAGAAACATGTTTGCACTATGATGAGGAGCTCACTTGTTTCGATGCACTTGATGCTGCGGGCCGAGGTACAACCTTAATCTTGATTAGAATCCACAAAACTCAACAACCCAGATGAAGCTACCAACGTTGTCAAAGTGTAAAACATCCACCCATCTCTTTACAAAGCTATAACAAAAAGGTGTATGCACCGTTACCTCCACATCTGTTATTATTCTGAGGGGGAGGCTTCACTAGAATCCTCTGGCAAACAGAGTTCTCTAAAAGCCTTTCAATTCGTGTATTAATTCTTCTCTGTGTACCAATGTACTTTAAACGTTGTATTTCACTTTGTTTTCAGCTCGGATATCCTTCGGCGTTTTATGCGTGTTTGTTTGCAATTACAAAGTTGTTCCGATCTTTCACGTCTTCCATCGACACCCCTTTTCTTATAGTCAAATGGTCATACCCAACCATTGGCTTGGCTGTGTAGAGTTACCATTACGCCCATAGCCATTCTCTGTGATAATTTTTAATTTATGGGAAATGCATTCCCCATGCTAAAAAGGCTATTAATCATCTGAGAATGATACAAAAATCTTCAAATCTGTTATTACTAAGACCAAGACACTAACATGCTTCAAAACTACACTAACTCCATGGCACAGATACAAAACAACGTCGCTGCATGTGAACTTTTGCAGATGAACGTTTTTCTATACTTGAGTGCCTTCGTCTATTTATGATCGTTAAAACTACAAAGTATCAATACACAATAAACGTCTCATTCACAATAAAACGTCATTTGCCTTGGTCTTTACAATTCTGTACAATATTATTAAATATCGTATTCTGCTCATAAAGGCTGTGTGTTCACTGCTTGTTTTATAATAGTAACTGGTGCCGCTTTTTTGTTTTCCTTTATCAAACTATTGCAGTCGTGTTTATGTGTGTGATTTTATGTAAAGGTTGGACTTTTAAGTCTCATGAAAATGACTTGGAAACTATCTGACTTAAGCCCTAAATCTTGTGACTTCAAGTTTATTGTTCGACAAATGTTTACTACCTTCATGATCAAATATGTGGAAATAATGAATAGATTGGGGACATAGTAACATTCATGACGTTGGACGTGAGCTATCACGTGTAGTTCAGAAAAAATGAACCCAAACAGTAATATTAAGACATAACCACGATCAAATCAATAGATAAATTAAAGGAGAGCTCTAACCTTAAATAATGTTCAACAATAACTTGTAATAAATCAGATAGAAACAAAAAAAATGCCACAAAGATTAAAAAACAGCTAGCAGGCAAGGTTTACGATGAATAAATTGAAACTAGCTTTTGTCAATACATTTGGTTTGAAATTTGCAAACTATTACTCAATAACCTAAAAGTATACTTATTAAATAGCTGGTTGTATGTCCCTAACCATAATTCATTAACATATTTCAGGAAATATGATTAAAATTTAAGTATTTTTCTAGCGATTTTGGAATTCATACTTGAATATTATCCAATATCAGAAGAGAGTTCTCTCTAGTTATCACTTTGGTTGAACGACCCTAAGCACAATTGAATATTCTCAATACAATTTAGTATTCCTAATACAATTTACTTCAATAACTGCATGCCACTGCTCGTTTATTCTTTGTAATACCTTTATTGCAAGTACCACCATATAAGTTGTTGTCAAATAACTGATATTTTTACCTCCCTATGAGACCCTTTGTATACCCTTCAAAGATAAACCTAACCTCTAAACATCCTAACTTAAATAGAGGAGCTCAATGATTTATCTACTTAAATGATTCATCCATTATAATCAATGGCCTGTATCACATCATCTATCTTTTCAAGGTCTATTGGTTAAGCAGTTGACTTTTCTTGGTGCATTTCGTTTAATAAAAATTCTGATTTGAAAGTTAAGGACAGAGGAATAACAAGAGATGAGTGCTGGATACAACAAAATTCAAGTAGAAGGGTGCACATTTCAGGTTCAACTATAGATTTGTGTAAGCCCAGAATAAGTTAGAGATGAGACGTCCATGCCCTCCGTCTATAACCAAGATTTTATTAGGCCATAGCTAACGGAGTTCCATATATAAAATACAATCATCCTACTGGGCATACCCAACGGGATTCCGTTGATACAAAACATTCATAGTTACGTAAGTGTTGAAGTATGCATAAATCATTGACCTCCCTCAATTGAAAATGGTTCTAATTTAACCCCATCAAATTCAGTACCTTAGCCACCTTTTAGTGGGCGCACTCACTCACTTTGCAACCTAAGTAACAAGTATGAATATTGCACAATTGTTGCAACTTAAATGTCTAAAATTGCCTAGTTATCAAACACTAGGGTTATTGATACTGGTTAAATACTTTGGCCCTAAAAATAGTGAACTATATATAGCTCTGTGTCTTCTTCTGTAAATTGATCTTTATTGGCTGCGGAACTATAAACGAATAAGGTATCGTGACCCTTAAGTCGCAAGAAAAGGTACAAAACCTCGTGAAGGATAGTTGGTTTGGATCCAAGGTTTATTTATAGACTATGATACTGACATGTTTTATACACCGTTATTCGGTGACGGTTTGGTACATTTCAAAAGATCAAGCCCAAAGATTTGGCCTACATTTCCTCTTTATATAATTCTAATTCACTGTTAACTATATCACCAACACTGTGGCAACTCTACAGCTACTAAACGTATCCAACTAGTTACTGTAAAACACTGCTATGATACCAACTTTAGGCTCAAAACTGAAATCCCGTTTCAGCTCTACATGCTATTAAGCTAACTAGGCGAAGCTATAAATGGTAAGAGTTAGCTACCAAAAGTAATCATTCTCATCCAGTCAGATATGCTGTAATCTGCAAGAGGTGTAGAACAAAAGATTTCTACGTTTGATAGATCCTCGGCCCCTAATTCAAGCCCAAAATGTGGTTCTAAATTGCAGTTTAGGTTGGTCACTGGTCCATCTAAGGAAGAATCTTTTTCAGGAAACAGTGCCTGAAAAAATGCAATGATTGCAACTACTGGTTACAATACTATGTTATTTTTTTCAATACAAAGTATTGCATATTAAGAAAATCAAATACGCTCAATCGTTGCATATTGCAGTACGGATTTTTAGAGGTTTGGATGTATATATCTCTGCCTTGTCAAATCACATGATCTTTAGGTTAATTACACTAGACATCCAATATGAAATGTAGTCATTGAATCACACTCGAACTTCTCTACTGATATTCGCTTCATAAAATCAGTTTGAGCTGATTACTGAAAGAACCAACATGAAAGTCCTCTTCAATTGTTATTTTTTGGAGCTATTATCTGGTTCATTGGATGGTATTGTATTTACTTCAAATCAGCAGGTACGGTTTCTCTATTTTGTTGATGACATCTTAGCCCATTGAACACAATGGTAACAATTAATGACTTGATTTCGGGAAGCTTCTTCTCAAATACTTCAAAAACATGTTTGAACCAATAAAATAAGGTTAAAATATGATCTAAGGCAGCGAATATCAAATCTGGTACCTTTTCCATTAAAATGATTTAGTTTACGCAAAGCTTTCAGAAACTCACCCAAGACAAGCTAAAGAAACAATTTGACTGTCTTGTGCATTCCCCCTGTATTTGGGTAGAACTTCCAATCCCCCAGTTTTAGTAAAGCTTTCCTTTTGAAATAAATAGTCAATCATAATTTACATATTTGAGGTAAAAAAAATAAAACACTACTTGCTATACCAAGTTGAAGCATTCTGCTACATAAGGTGATAATGTTGCATATTTAGAGGTTCTATCCAGTCGATTATCAGCTTTCCAAACAAAAATTAATTTGAACAATTGTGGCTATATACACTTTCGCGTGCGCTATACAATTTGGTGAGCTAATTGGAAAGTATAGGAAGTGTGTCACAGAAAACGAACGCAAACTTTAGTTCCAAATTAAATTATCCTTTATGACATTGGCGCAATTTATGGGATTATCGGATATCTCTGATGTCTCCATATATTTGGGGCTGATTCTTAATCCGAGAAATTACCATTATGTTGAACAACAGGCAACTATTATTAAATGAATAGGACAAAGTACTATATTTTCAATAGGTCATAAAGCCTATCGTGCGCTCAATATCATAAAGCTTATAGACGAATACTTTACAATAAATTAACTAAATAAAATAGATATCATAAAACAAACCTACAAGATGTTAATCTTAGTGTTTACCAAGTAGTATAAATATATGTATAAGAGGAACACTCAAGACTTCTTGTTGCGTTCTTCCTCGGTGGCCTTTCTTTTTCGCTCCTCCTCGTCCAAAAGCGACAAACGCATTGCCTCTTCGATCATGCGATCTTCAAATGATCTTACACGATTAGTGTGAGCTTCGCTGGAAGGGTCTTCACCTGGTATGATCAAATTTGAGGCGTGGATTGCGGTTGCTGTTGCAGCCTTTCTGGCGAGCTTATTTCTTGCCGACAATAACTTTGCCTCCCAATCCGGACGGATCTGGTCAGTAGTGATAACGTTAGGAGCATTTGCTGCAAGCGATTCCCGTCTTTTGCCTACAGCTCTAAATTCGGCTTTAGGAGATAGTTCGTCGCTTCCGTCCGAAAAAACGTTTTCCTCGCTATGTCGAGATTCGATGGGGTTTACGTATTGGCTAGCCTTGCACTGGCCACCAATACCTGTGAAGATATCTTTAGGGGCGTCATATGTGACACCAAAGTCGGGCAGGGCGCAGTAGGGACATGCTGCCGGTTCTGAAACGAGGGTATGAGGAGCGCCTTGTTCTGTGGGCAATGGATCGTCCTGTGACTCTGAGGTTCCCGAATCATGGGCGGGGTGTGGGGCTAATCTCTTGATTTGAACAAAACATTCTGTACATATTGGCTGCAAGCAGCATCTTGAAACGTTCAAATTCCGAGGGTAGAATAAAAAGCAAATGGGGCATTCGAGGGCATTTCTGTATAAACGTAATAAAAGTGATTTTGATGAAACGTGTGGGTTTGGGGTTGGGCTTTGCTTAGCGTTGAGAAAACGTTGCTCTTCGAGAGCCTGTTCATCCTTTGTTCTTTGTACTAACGACTTGATTTTGGCCTTTTGCTCCTGTCTTCTGTAATAGCTTGTTGAGCGATGGATTTTGTGATTGTCTATATCATCTTCCTCGTCCTCGTCCCCCAGATAAGCCAGCTCGATCAGGTGTAAGGTTAGCTGCAGAAGCAAAATCAACAACTCCGCATCCAGCCAGGATTCATCAAAATCCTGTAACGGAGTATAGAACGGTGATAACTGTCTATTACATACAAGCTTCCGTACAATATCGCTATTGTAGTCGAGATTCAGCTTATAGGTTCCGTACGGGGCCAAGTAACCTCCATCCGTATTTTCCGTGTGCCTAACAACCAAATTGTGGTAGTGAGCTGCTCGCTGCTTGTCCTTCTCCTCCTGCCGCTTGATCTTCTTGAACTCTGCATGTCCCTGTGTCCCGTACACTCCACTCATAGTATTACGGCGTATCGACCCTTGAACCCCACGATTCGTGTACCCGCTACCATCCATCAATCCAGAGCTTCCAACAGTGCTAGACCGACTGCGAACTCCCCCATTACTCCCACTACCTCCGCTGGTTGCTTCCTTTGTAGGTACATTCCCCATATTAAGTCTGCTATCTCTTCTGTTCCCAATTGATAACGCTCCTCGTTTTCGGCTTTTTTTATTTTTGGTTGCCCTTTTTTTTTGCCCTTGCGTGCCCTAATAGCTCCACGCCCTTTTTTGTCGGTTCGGTGTTTGTCCGTTTTAGTCTATTGGTGTTTGTACATTTTAAGTCTTCAGGTCTTTGTCCTATTCTAGTGTTTTGGTCTTTTTGTCTGTTTGAATGGAATAGGGGGATAGCTCCAATGGGCCGGAAAGAACCGAAGAGTCCTTCTCCAACCACAAGGGAGACACAAAGGGGGCTTGGAACACCAGTTGTATGACTCGCTAAGCTTCCATCTACAAGATCTGGGGTTCAGCGAGCATGAGTACGTGGGTACATTGTGGGGCTCGCAACCAGATATCACTCTTGTACTATTCTTCAGCAAAAGGTGCTTGCCTATTCAGGAAACATAGGATTAAAGTGCATATGTTTCTATTCTTTACGTTTCAGAAGGTTTATTGTCTCTTCCCTTGGTCTCTATTTCTCTTCACAGTATAGCCAGGATAAAACAATTATATATCACACCACACTACTAGTTTCTTTCTGAATAGATGCAAGGTTCACCTTTGCAGGTGGATTATATTACAAAGCCTGTTGGCTGTGGAGTTAGGTTGGAACTTTTACTTAGATCTTGATAAACCCGAATGATGAATGATTCATCGAGAACACAATCTTTAATGTGTCAATGATCAACAAAGCCAGAATGTTGGTAATATGAGCTTCTATAACATTGGTTTGAGTTGGTCACCTCTGATAACTTTGTCCCTTTGGTATACAGACCTCCAGTAAGGTTCTCATACAATCCTTATAATCTCTGCAAGATAGGCAAATGTATATCTTCAAGTCCTATAAATAATTTCTTTTCTTTCTAGAACATGAACATTAGCGTCTCTAAACATTCGCTAAATCATTCTATAACCCGTTATTAACCATTCCGTGAACTGTGCTGTACCCTACTCTCTAAACTATTCTATGAATATCCCCTATTCTTCAACTTATTCTGCTCTTCTAAAATAACCTTTACGCCATTATTTCATCCATTCTGTAACCATGCGGTTTTCTAAATGTCTTGTTTCTCTTAATCATTCCGTTTTCGACGCCTTCCAAAACTCTGAAGAAAGCCATTCTCGCGTAACAAGATCATCAAGATCCATAATATTATAACCTCAGTGATCTAATTTTGCATTAGCAGATTCGATGCCCATTAAGAAACACGAACAGGACAATACAGGCTTAGCCGTTGCCCTGTGTCTGAATTTGCAATCTTATCGAGCTTTTGTGACATTCTTAAGACCGTTAAAATCAATATATTCCTTCCATACAACACTTTATTCCACAAAGCTTTGACCGTTGTGAACGAGTGTAGAAGTATTCTTAAAGAATTTTTCTGTTTAAACGACGATGATTCGGAATGAAACATCGATTAACTTCATACTTCAAAACATTATTCTGTAATCCTTTCCAAGATAAGTTCACGTCAAAAAAAGCCAATAGCGATCTATAAATTAACTCTCACATTTGCTCTACCCAAACCTCAAGCCAAAACGTTATTCGCCAGACGAATTTTAATCCAAAAAGTATTATCTAAAACGCATCTAAAGCATTCTTAACCAAAACGTAACCAAAACGTAACCAAAACGTAACCAAAACGTAACCAAATTGCAATCAAGACGAAATCAACCTAACGCTACCAAATGCTACACCAAAGCTAAAACCGCCCCAACAATCCGGAATGACATACTATGATCCGTTATCTACACCAAAACATTAAATAATCATTAAGTATATATTACTAGTATAACCAGCTTAACGCAAACCCAAACCCAAACCAACACCTATCATGGCGAATATTACCGAGACCCAAACCGTGCCCAAACCCAAACTGATAATTTTCTGAGTCCTTGAGTATCTCTTGACCAGAACTTTACCGTCAGGTTTTCTACTATGGAACCGAAGACCGGCATAGTATTGTTGGTTGGAACCGAATGTCAGATCAAACATCCCGAGCGCGAGAAGGAAATACAATGGTGGGACCAAAAGTCCCATAATCATCATTGTCACGAACTTGAAGTTGTTGAAATATTCGTATTCCACGAGCGACAGCTCTCTATTTCTCATACTGTCTCTTCTTCTGAGCACTTGGATCTGCCTTTCCACGTCAAAGGGGTTGCCTTCAATCACCTCTTCGAGTTCGCTCTCTTCAATTAATGTAGGTTTGCTGCGTGTTTGTGCCGCTTGAGGTGCCAGCAAGATGGAGGTGCGAGATTCACGCCCACGAACACTTCTTGGCTGGTCACGACGGAAATCATTGATGTGGTGATTAAACTGGTCAATGTATTCCCTGTTGCTTGACGTTTGTGTAGTGTTACGGTACGAGCCAGCCAGCAGAAGACTGCGGCCACTGGGTCCCGTTATCGAGATGTTAGACTCAGCAGGCCCATCAAGTACACCAGCGTTAATAGCAAATGGTACTGGTGCTGGTGGTATGCCCCTCGTTGGAGGGGCTGTCACAGATCGAGGCGTGGCAAATGTTTCCGACTCTTCCAATCTGCCCGCTGGTGCAGACAACTTTGGCAGTTTCGAATTTTTGGGACGTTCGTAGCTTTGCTTCCTATGCTGTGAGATTTTGAACAGTCCCAGTGATTCACTGCTATCACTGCTACTGCTTTTATGCGACAAAACGGCGCTTTGGGGCTTTACCGCGGCCGCAGATGCAATGGCTGGATCTTGACTGGCATGCAGCTTTCGAATCTCCTTCGAAGTACGGTTCTCGTATACAGACCACCTTTGCTGACCTTCGTCGTAGTCTTTATCTTGAACTTTGTATAACATCACCGGCAATTCGGTTGTCAGGTCCAATCCGGCGGTCAAGTTTTCGATGACTGTACGTTGAGCTTCCTCTTGGCTGTAACCGCTTTTAGGGCTCGAGGCCAGATTTCTTAAACTGGATGAGTTTTCTGGTTTTTGGGTTGGATAGCTCTGTTCGAGCTTTGTGAGCAACTCGCCAGAAGACATGGATGATCTTACAGAATTACGGGCATCTTTCAAAGTTTCATCCGGGTTAATTAACAGCAGGTGGTATTGCTCCAGGGATGCGATTGTTTCATTAGTGACCAGGAATCTGGCATTGCTTTTACGGTTATCAATCTTTTCGACAGGAACCGTTGGTGGGATTCTTGGGCTAGATGAAGCAATCTGTGGCAGTGAAGAGCTTGTAACTGCAGCAATTGCACCCAGCGCTACAAGCACAGCCGAATTTGAAGGCGAACTAAAGGGTCTGGATGGTTTGGTGTCCAAATCCCCGTCATTTTTTCCACCTGAGTTTGTGTTTTGGTTAGAGCCAGAGGAGTTATTAGATGGGATTCTCCGCTTGACTGGGGTATGGGTGGGTGTATTGCTTGTAGAAATATCCGGTTCGGGGTACTTTGCGTCCTCTTCGCTATGAGTCAGATTTCTATAAAGGTTGTGTGTGCTTGAGGTTGGAGTCGATATCTTGGGCAGTCTTATGCGCTCAATGCGATCGCCCGTGACTCGGAATTTAGCCAGAGACGAGCTGATACTGCCATCCAAAATCTGACTATCACCAGACAGGGAATTCTGTGAGTCTCTCTTGTTTGCAGTGCTTGGATCAGCATATGACGATATGAAATTTTCACCTATAGGGCTCAGGAGTCTTGGGAACGAAGTCTGCGGTCTCAAGATATTGGCACCGCTTACGAGCGAGTCGTTTGTGCGGTCCGAGGGTGTTGAATCTGGGTCATCAAATTCCTCTTTGAACACAAATTGCTGGAGGGTTGATGTTTCGCTCTGTCTTTCAATATCGATGTTTTCATCAGGTGGTGAGTTTGCAGGCGCTGTTTTGGTTGATTCTCTTGTTACATGCGGCTGTAAGTTGGAATCTGTATCCAAAACGTCATCGAGGATATCGTCGTAGTCGTAAAAGTCGTCGTCATCGTCGTCGTCGTTGCTCGAAGAAGTGTCTGCAAAATCGTCAATTGTTGTTGGTTTTTCTACAGTTTGTTCTGCGGTGGGTGTCACTGCGGCGGCCGCTGCCGATGTAGTTGTCGTCACAGCACCAGCAGCCAAAGAGCCTGAAGAGGTCTCGGATAGCTTTTCTGCTACCACCAGCGACCGCGATCTCGTGAACTTTGGACGCAAAATGTTTAACGACCGGGTGGGCGAGGAATCGCGCCCCAATGAAAGCCTCAGCAACCTCTTCTGCAGTGGCACTTGCACTGGCACTTGCACTGGCTGTACAACTGTTTGCTGGAGATGCACTGGTTGCATGGCGGGTTGTGGTTTTTGAAGGTGCTTGCGGTTTTCGGGCTCCTCGATGATACTATCGATTGAATACGTCGACGCCCGATTACGAAAAAAGTTCTTGATAGTCTTGCTTGGACTCAGGTACTCAGATGAAAGCGGCGAGTCCTCCGTTCTTGCTGGTGTCGACTGCGGCGTCTGGATACTGGTGTCCTCATCCTCCTCGTCTACACTTTTAGACTGATGGAGGATGGGCTCCGCTCCAGGCGGATGTAGTTCTCTCTTGTCTTTGCTCTTGCTACGCCTCATACTGGTTTACTTTGCAATAGCAGATTCTAGAAGACAAACCACTTGGTGGGGGAAACGAATGTATATGGGTCAGTGAAAGGAGTGTGGTGTTTGATTTCAACAAAAACAACAAAAGAAAAAAAGAATTAGACGTCAATTAAAAAAAAAAAAATGTCGCCGTAGTACAAAAAAAGAACAGACACTAAGAAGAAACTTAGTGTCAGCAAGTGGTGGTTGAGTTTTTGCCTGTTCAGGACTTCTGTGTTTAATTAGATACAAAGCGCTCGTATGTGATTATGCAATGGTGCGTGAAGGCCTTTGGGGTTGGAATGGGAATGCCTTCTGTGTTTATATCTCTTCGTCTTTTAGACGACGAGCGGAAATGGATTATTGGAGGGAAAAAATAGTGTGCACATTTTGTGTGTTTGTTATGTGTTGTGGATGAGGAGATTTCCAAAAATGGACTTTTTTGTCGTATATCGTTAACGGTACATTAGACAATCGCTGTGTTGACTGAGGGACGTCTAAGGTCGTCGTATTGTGGTCTCATGTTGGTATTGTTGTCTTGTTGTTATACACTGTTGTATGTTGTCCTTGTCGTCGTACATTTCTCATAGGTAACGTGCTAAATGAATTGTAGATTAGCTAGCCAATTTCAAAAACCCATGTTGGCTACGCGAGAAAAATTACTGCAGGTGCGTTTTACAATAGAATTTAAATATACTGCGATAGATAGCTTCATCGAGGTAACGAGTATAAGTAGATTATTGCTATGCGAATTATACTACTTCACTATGCATACAATCATAGCTAAGAAATATCGTGGGACATGTATATATGATAGTGACAGCCGATACAATAGTCACAGCCGATATGATAGTCACAGCCGATATGATAGTCACAGCCGATATGATAGTCACAGTTGATATGATAGTCACAGCCGATATGATAGTCACAGTTGATATGATAGTCACAGTTGATATGATAGCGAAAGTGATATGATAGCGAAAGTGATCTGATAGTGAAAGTGATCTGAGATTGAGTCTCAAATGATCAGATAGCACAAGTGATAGGATACCCACTTATAAACAGTTGATCTGTAAAATTAACCATCTCTGCACAGATAGGAATCATTTTGATGTATACAGCATCTCCAATGATGGAATGATAGCGATTGCTTTGAAAAATCCACAGGTCCTTCTATTCACCCTATACCACATTATTTGCCAAGTCATAAACCTAAATACTATTTCCATCCTGAAAATTTCCTCTTTCGGAAATCGCTTGATTTGGAGATCGAGAGTCTACAATAGTATACTTACTATTTTTGTATTTAAATTAAACAATTTAGTTGAACTGAACGTACCTATGTACTTGGACTTATAACAGAAACCGGCCACACGCTCTTGTAGCATAAGTGATAGTGGGCCTTGGGTAATAAGAATTGTTTCGTAATCATTATGATGTTTGACCCAGCCTTGGTAAAATCTTCTCCTTTAGAGAAAATGGTATTTTTGTTTTCTAGCGGCAGGTTAACAGATATTGGATATCATGTTTAGTAGTTAGATCTTCTTCTTCTCTTCTTACAGTTCTTGTTTGGTGGGGTGCTCGAGTTGGTTGGTTTGGAGTTACCACCATTGTTTGGTGGGTTGCTACCGTTGTTGTTGGAACACTTACCAGCGAAGGCAGCGAAAGCGTTGATAGCAACAGTCTTCAATGTGTCAATGGTGAAAATTTGCTTCAACAAGTCTGGCAACAATGGAGAGTCCTTCAAAGCAGAAAGAAGTTGACCAATGTCAATAGCTTTGTTTTGGAAGATGGACACAATCAAGTTGGTAGCGAATGGAATGTATGAAGAGTCAGTGATAACAGACTTGACAACTTGAGCAGCCAAACCAGATTGAGCCAATGATTCCAACAAGTTGACGACAATGTCGTTAGCATCTCTGGTTTCGAGAGAAACGTCGAAAGAGGGACCTTCTTCGGCATATTCTCTAACCTCCAACAAGTCTCTCTTAGCCTTACGTCCAAGAATAGCCTTTCTGACCAAAGCAGCCAAGTCACCGATAATGTTCTTGGCAATGTTGAAGATGTCAACATACAAGGAACAGTCAGAAATCAATTGTTGAGTAACAGTACCTAACAAGTTGGATTGGTCCAAAGCGTTGAACAATGAAGTGAAGTTAATCAAACCAGACTTAAGAACAGCAACAATGGTGTTTGTCACAATTGGTTGGAAGAAACTGTCAGTAGCAAAGTACTTCAAAATGGTTGGGGCCAAGTTGGTGTCCTTGATAGCCTCCAAGACTTGAGTCACAATTTGATATTCTCTAGCAGTCAACTCAGCGTTAGGGTCGCTTCTCTTAACAGTGTTAAGCTCACCAATCAAGGCCTCGAGACTGTTCAATTCTTCTCTAACTTCCAAGGAAGTGGTTTCATCAAATTGAATTGGCATGGATGGAGCAGATTGGACAACAGCCATGGAAGCCAACATGGCCAAGTAGGTGGTAGTGGAGAATTTCATTGTAAGTGAATGTCAAGGAAGTTACTTTGTACTGAAGTGTGTTTGTAATGATAAAAAAAAAGCCTCCATTTGGGGGAAATTCTTCCATATATATACATCCTTCGGCTCTCTTCTCTTTCAGCAACTGTATATCCCTTCTGTAGCACATCTAAACATAGAATTCCCTATTATGGTATTCTCCATTTAAACTAGAATTTTGTCCAAATTACCACTTTGGGTAAGGATGCAAAAGAATTTCCAAATCGGGAAAATTGACTGGGGTTGTATGCAGTAGTATATGTCTAGATTTGTATCCTAAAATAATAGAATTAGCAACATCGAACCACGATACCGTCTCTAAAGAACAAATGGAGACCTAAAGTAGGCAGTTTCATAAACATTTGGTTGCAGAGCAAGGGTCTTGGTGGATAAAAAAACCAAGACTTTTGTTTTTTTTTCACAAACAGATATTACCTATTTGATTACATTTATTAGTTGTTTGTAACCTAATCTAGTAATTTATATGGACTGGCAGGACCATGCAACGAACCTCACGCTTTGTTCGAGGCGGTATGGAATTCATAATGTTTTCTTTGACTTGGTTGCTTCTACTTTGAGTTGAAACTGTGTTACTGGCTGTTGGTGTTTAGAATTATACTATTTGAGATAGACAATTGTTATGGTCAATCCCCTTCATGATTAGAATGATGATGATCTCGATTGCCGTTATTCGCTTACTCCTCTCTCGCTTCAATTACACTACTTTAAATAAACTCGAAAAATTGTTTAATGTTGTTTTAAATACGAGCGTGAAAATATTGCCAATAGGCAAAAAAGACATCAGCTGCTGATTAGGTGATTACCCATATACCAAAATTTCTCGAACCCACTTTTGGTTGTGAAACCGTGCCGCGCCCCCTTACTTTTACTTTTTCATTAAATCAAATAACGAAACCTGCTTTTTACCTGTTGCACCTTTGGTTGTTTTTGCCGTTTTCAATGGCTTTGCTGCCTTCTCAATTGGCAACTTGTGCCTTGGCGCAGGTTTGGATGTGGGGACAGTCTTACGCACTGATGTCATGTATCCATCTTCATCAACTGTAGTTTGAATTCCGATATTGTCGTCTTCTGCTTCTTCTTCTTCTTCTTCTTCTTCAACAAACAATTGAGAAGTTTCCTCCTTGGGCTCTACCGTATGTTCATTAATTTCCTCTTTGGTATTTTCTTCTACTGAAACATCCGCCATTTCCTTATCCTTTGGAGGTACATCTAATTGTATTTGCTGTATAGCATGCGTTGTTTCCAGGTCACTAAAGTCCCATGCACCTTCATCGTCGTCGCCATCGAATATCTTGTTCAAGTCTGTATTGGGTTTAGAGATCACCTTGCGGGGTTCTTCATCTGGGTGGTCCACTTCATCATCTTGTACACTTGAAACAACCACTCTTTCTTTTTGTTGCACCTTGCGTGATTTGTATTCATACTTTGGCGTTTCTAGCGCCTTGCGCTTAGTGCTCAACGTAGTATCTGCTTTTGGCTTTTGTTTCTCTCCCTTACGTGAAACATAATTGGAAGTCAACCCAATGCTCTTGGGTTTTTTCTCCTCCTTCTTCACCAACTCCGCCTTGATCGTTTCAGGTACTCTTGTCTTTTCGACAACGGGTAGGCGTTTGGTGGTCGCTCCAGTAACTATGGGAGGTCCTTTGATCATCCCATTCTTCTCATACTCTTCAATCTTCGCGTACTCCGATGGGAACTTCAGCTCTTCAAACGCCAAGTCCGAAAGACTCACCTCAACTGATTGTACCACTAAGCAATACATCAGCACAGACTCAATCGCCTTAAATTGGTCCCTGTCCTTTTCAACATCGTCACTCAATTTAATCAAAGTGGTATCCTGTGGTGTCTTCCCAGTAACCACAAACTTCGCGTTGAGCTTATCTTGATTCTTGAGGTAGAAGGAGTAAAGCAAAGACTTTGCTTCTTTCACGTGTATGTTTCTTGATCTTGATAATGTGTGATAAGTTACTGGTAAGTTGTTCTTTATCAATGTGGAGGCTAAGTACGCCTCGTTCGAGTCCGTTGTCATCTCGTGATGGTGTGCGTTTTTATCTCAACGCGTTGCGCGACTTTTTATCGCTTGTCTTATAGCCATTTCATATCTACGCCATAGGGTATCAATTTATTGTCTAATATGACTGTATTTATAGAGAATAATTGAATACTGTAAGTTTATGTTTATAGTGTAATTTTATAGTGTAATTGTAAGTGTATATAGTGTTATTGTAAGTGTATGTAGTGTCGTGTATCGCGTTGAGAGACAATCTATGAGATCTTAACGTAAAGACAAGATCAAATTTTTCTAGCAGTCATGAGTGAAGAACCTACAGACCCCACATCATTTGCGAGTATCTTAGCAGGTGTTCAACGGATGCGAGAGCAGTATGCATCTCCTGGACAGCCAAAGAATAAGCTAGAGCCGGTAGATGTTAATAGGAAGGATATTCAAGGGAAAAGAACATCAGTACAGACGTCTTTGAGTACTTCAGATGTGTTTCAAGCTTCAACTTCTACCCCTTCGAATTCAACGCACCCTCCAGCAGACTCTGTCTCCTCATTGAGTGTTCCATCGCCTTCATCTTCTTCACTGTCGCCTTCACTCAACTCCTCAGCAATAGCCAACTCATCATCAAATAACACAAAAAGTAGTAATGTACGACCGGAAAGAGAAGGTTTCATAGGGATCAATGCTACCCAACGGTTCACACGACCTATCAAGTCACTTGGACCTAGTGAAATTCTCGTACACAAGTCACAAACTGGTAACCCACTTTTAAAAGATTCCCTAATGAAGGTGACCTCGTTCAAATTTGATTCAAGTATCCTATCAGACTATTACATCAACCCAAAGTTGCAGATTTTGTTCTTATCGTTGAAGTATCACAAGTTGCGTCCCGAGTATATCTGGACCCGCCTCAAGAAGCTTAAAGGAGGAAGCACAATTCAAGAATCCACGGGGGATATGCTCCACATTCTATTGGTTGTGGTGGACATTGAATCGCATCAAGAAATATTACGAAATCTCCTGGTTTTTTGTATCAAACACGGGTTGACCTTGGTTTTAGCATGGTCTTTTGAAGAGGCTGGTAACTATATTGTGTTTGCGAAGAAGCAGGACAATGCCCCGCTCAAAGTGCAGCAGAATATACGAGGTATTAAGCCAAATCAAACGTTCAAGGATAACATCACCGATACCTTGACCACTGTCAAGAAAATCAACAAAAGTGATGTGAATAACCTATTAGCCAATTACAAATCTTTGAAATCAATAGTTGAGAATAGTTCAACAGAAGAAACCATCAACATTGGTGGGTTGGGTGCTACAAAGGTTCGAAATCTCAAGAAAATGTTTCTGGAACCATTTATATACAATAAAAATTATGAAAAATCATAGATTTGTACTATGATTACTGTAATACTTTTTTCTATTCAGCATGGGCAATTTAGGCAAGTTATGGATGATTAATAACGGTCAATGAGAAAGGCATACCTGGAAAATCCGTCACATTCACCACAGGTGATGGAAGATGCTCAACACCAAAGGGGTGGATCATGCACTTTGGCCCTGTTGCTTCTCGTATTCAATCATCTTGTTTCTCAACACCAAGTTGACTGTATTCAAAGATTCGTTCTTTTTCACTAAGATCTCCTTCAACTTGTTACCGTCGTTGGTTAACTTGTTGATTTTGAACTCGTACACCTTTTTGGCATCATTGGCGTTCTTTTCAACGAAATACCCAGTTCCGATGTCAACCAAATATTCGTCTTTCTTGCCGATAGTACCTGGCAAGTATAATGAGGAGGTCATAGGAACCAATATATCCCTACTGGCTTCAGATTCTTTCTCCAATGATTCTATGCTTGTGATGCAATCCTTCAACTTGGATTGTGCTGTTTGCAATGCTTGCAAGGATTGTGTGAAGTGAGTAATTTCTTGATCGATCTGTTTACGAACCTCAACAAGCTGTTGAGGTTGAAGCTTGGTTAAGTCCAATTCACTCATTACTCAAAGGTTTTGTTCTTTTTTTTTCAATTTGGAATTTTTTGGCACTGAAAAACAATCAATATGGGTAACGATGGAGGAACCATAGCCTCGAGGAAAGATATTCTCTCTTTACACAAGAGATTTGACAAAATGGGGAGTTCTGGAGAAGCGGATGAAAAACTGATTGAATATTGTAAGATTTCATCGCTTTTGCTTGAAAAGAACCAACCTATCTCTGGTGATTATAAGGGTAACTTGTATATTAAGGAACACATTCTTGAATATTTGATCAAAATGAAACGAGATAAGGTGGATAATCCCAGGCTAGCCCATATCAGATCACTTAAGGATCTAGTTGATGTAAAAATCAGTTGGGGATCCAGTGGAACCATAGAATGCCCTGTTCTCCAAGAGAGTATGAAGGTTTATGTATACTTGAGAACATGTGGGTGTATGATAGCTTACAGGTCTATATTTCCGAGTAAGAGTCTGGCAAGGGAATTAGAATCAAACTGTCCTTCATGCAGTGCTAGTTTCCATTATGATCAAGATGTGGTGATTGTGAATCCTATCAACTCGGAGCATGTTGATTCCAACGAATCTAGCTATCAGCGTATTCTTAGCATGGGACTTTCCAATAGTAGGAAAAAGACTAAAGAGAAGGGAGTACGATCGAAGCGGAACCGTGAGGAGGCACTCTCGGAATTAATCGACACACGAGGCCCAAAAGACTCTAGCCACTCAAAAGATGCAAATGACTCTAGCCACTCAAAAGACGCCAATCGAAACAGAAAAAAACATAAACCTACAGTATAGCCTCAAAAATGAATTCATTACTATGTACAATATACCTTTTCTCTCCTTAGTTGGTTTCTTCAACCTGCTTCTTGTCGAACTTTTCCTTATTCTTGTTCATCCACGAGTAGTCGGAGTTTGCCCAGATGTTAAAGGTGACACTGGCCAAACCAACCACACTGAATCCAACCAATCCAAGAACAAACGTTCTATGGACAACATCAGTGGCACGCACGCTGAATGGCAACTTGTTATTCATGATGATATGATTTTTTGTTTAAAATTTCTGCTCGCTTTTTTTCTCTAAAATCGTGAGAGGCTGTAGCACACGAATTGACAGTGTCTATTGCTTTAATATACAATATACGGTATTCAAATGTACATGAACCATAGTGTCGCTATATTTCTGGAATCCTTGACCATCTCTTGGACTATCTCTTTGCCTCTATTGCTAATCTTAAATCTGTTTTTAGTACGAACGACCTTTTTGCTACTTCTGCTAATCCAATGACGCCTATAGTAGTTCATGACTTTGACGAGAAGTCTCAAAAGTCACCAGACAAGCATTGGCCAAGAACCATAATAGCCCCAAAAGAAAACTGGCTCTACACAATCATCACTATCATTACATATTCTAATTTTGCTCGATAAACAGTATATCAATAAAGTGCTACAACAAATATCTCAACCATTCTTGAGCTACCAATCCAGATTCTAACAAGGATGGGTTTGCATACACCACACCAGAGAACCAAGACCAGTTGTAGAACTTGAATTGGCGTTGGACTTCAGGGTCATGGTTTTTCTCCAATAGGTGCGATATAATGTGATCTAAAATTTCAAAACTGGAGATGTTGAGTGGACTAATGTGTTCCTTTGAGATCTTTGAGGAGACAATCTTCTCATTCAAAGAGGAGATGGCTGCGTGGAATTCGTCTGCCTTTGTGTGACCGATGGGCGACTTTTCCCCCTCACCATTATTGGAGTTCGACGATGGGGGCTTCAAAGCTTCGTAGTTACCTGCATCTATACTGGTGACAAACTGTCTTGGCTGGATACCCTTGATGATAAACTTTCTCTTTGGTGGCTCTCCCTCGGCGGTATTTAAATTTATCACCATGGCCTCTGAGTTGGGGAACGCGTTTGATACATTCTTAATAAAATCAACAGCAGGAAGCAAAGGTCTGTTTGTTTTATCTGGGGTGTCCCACACTTTTTGAAATTGCTTCTCGTAAGCCTTCCATAATGAGATTTGGGTCACCTCCCCAGGTAATACCTCATCCGTCAAAGATGTTGGCCGATGGTTGTAGTATGGCTCGTAGCAACACCGTAACCAGCTGGTGGCTCTCATTGGCTCTGGGAAACGGAGGATAATCTCATACAAATTAGCTGGTAACTCAGGCAATTCATTGGGAATACCAGAAAACTGGGATCTCTTTGTCATGTTGGGCTCCTCGATTCTTGTGGCAAGTGCAAGATCATTGAGGCCTGGAACATTCGATAAAAGAATTACCGGTAATTGTTTCATCAATGTCGACAAGTTTGCCTGTGTGGTGTCAAGCTGCAATAATTTCCTCAACCGAAGCTGTTGTGAAGACTTAACACTGTCGACATCAGGGTGCACTGCATGAGAAAACAAATACAGTTTTAACAATTCAAATACGGCATTCACCAACTCGTTATCGTTGATGAAAAGTTGGTTTACATAGGACTCGAGGTGCTTTTCTTGGATCGCATCAATACAGTTGTGTGGAGCCCGTGAGACATTTATGGGCTCGTCCTTGTCCTTTTCGTCCTCCTTGTTATTATCAGGATCCGAGATGATTAGCAAGTGAGATAATGATGTCAAAATACTAATGAGAAGTGATTTGTCGTTGGTCAGCACCGAAAGATTCAACAACAAGTTAAATAAGGGGTCATTCTTGGTGTTATCGATATAGTAACAACTAAGTGGCTCAAGCAAGTCAAGCAAGTAGCACAATGCCTCCTTAAACTGACTCTCGTATTGACGTAAACTGTACGGTTGCACGTAGTCTTCCTTGAAGAACCATCCAGACAAAAACCTCAAAATGTCAATAATGTACTTCTTGAATTGCTTCGATTGCGACATCCAGTGTTGGTTAGTGAAGTCCTGCACTAAGTTCCTCAAAGAAAGTAACGCGTCCAAACTATAATTTATCAAGTCTAAGGTAACCTCGGATTCCTTGTTTTCGTTTATCAACTGGAACACTCGGGTCATGTGTTTAATCAACACCTCTCCAATGAATGAGTTCTGTTCAAGCTGAAATCCAGCTTGCGTCGAGATCCTGGCCATGTTGCTGAGTGCCCATTTGACCTCGGAGTCGATACCAGACCTAAATGACATGGTGATTCTTTCCAAGTCATCCACCCCTCCATGGTTGTATCCAATAGGCGCAATAGAACCATACCCGTTATAACCTCCTAAAAACGGAATCCCATTTTCGTTAGGAAGATGCGACGTTATACGCGATGTAACCGTGATTGGTACAGCTCCATTCGTAGTCATTTTTGGTGTTTGCTTATTGTTGTTTTTTTGGTGTTAACTTTGGCCTTGTGTATCTGCGCTACCAGAAAAATTATCAGAGTAAGCCCTAACAATTTGCACCCAAATAGTCCCCAAATAAACCACGATAACAATCTGCCCTAAAGAAAGCGCGACCCTGCTTGGTTTTATCATCTCTTATCTTGTTTTTTGAAACAAATAGGCATAAACGTTGAAGTTCCTAAATCTTCTGATTTAACATTAATTTCCCATATTACTGGCATTTTCTGAAACAATTTGTAAAACTCCATATTGCTTATACATGGTAGAATAATAGCTAAAGGAATGTTGTGCCTTCGTACAGCCGCTGGGAACTCGAGCTTTTGTTTAAAGAAGTGGGACATTCCATCACTATCAGAACTCCATTACAATTAGGGCTCAAACCATATATCACGTGAGATAAATTAATAAGTGAAAATTTTCACTGTGTAAGAAAAAAAATTATGCGATGGATATTCTCACGTATAAATACAGAAGGATTTTTCCCTCGTATCAAACTTTTTTCTTCACAAGTTAGAATCAAAATGGCTACGTATGTACTCTAGAACCTCCACCATGCGACACCAAGAATGAATCATTCAACGGTATTGCTATTCAGATATAACGTGATGTCAACTGTTTATTGAAAATTGTTGGCCATATCACTAATGCCCAAGGGAAAGTCAGATTATCTTGCAGCTGAAAAGTTTTTCATATATCTAAATTAGCTAATGCCTGATATATCTGTTTTCCTCTGTGGAACCATTACAAGTAATTTAATTTTACTTTTGATTGGAAGTTGAATGGACGTAGCTGTCCAGTTCCTCTTCATGTCTGTACTTTTCCGGTACTACACAATCAGATGGTTTTAAATGTTTTATATAGACTTAACAGAGGAAGCAGATGGAGTTGTGTCGCTATGGATTTTTCCTTGCGAGTGAAATTTACTAACAGTTTAATAGTACTTTGAAACCAGAAACTTTAGCTAAGAAGCAAAAGGCTCAAGAAAAGATCGCTGCTGACCGTGCTGCTGCTAAGCAAGCCAGACAAGCTGTATGTACCAATTTAACCTAATTACTTTGAAGATGAAAACAACCATTCGTTTATGGCTAGCTTCGGCTATGTTGTCTTACAATTAACCATCTTTCGGGACTGAGAAGTAATATCCAACCCAATTGTTTGAAATTTTAAAATACTAACTATATTTAGTCTAACAAGGAAAAGAGACAAGTTATCTCTGACCGTGCTGCTGCTTACCAAAAGGAGTACACTGAAGCTGACCGTGCTGTCATTGCTGCTAAGCGTGAAGCCAAGGCTGCTGGTTCTTACTATGTCGATGCTCAACCAAAGTTGGTCTTTGTCGTTAGAATCAAGGGTATTATGAAGATTCCACCTAAGCCAAGAAAGGTTATGCAATTGTTGAGATTGACCCAAATCAACGCTGGTGTTTTCGTCAGATTGACTAAGGCTACCTCTGAATTGATCAAGTTGGCTGAACCATACATCACCTACGGTTACCCATCCTTGGCCACCATCAGAAAGTTGATTTACAAGAGAGGTTTCGGTAAGGTTAACAAGCAAAGAATCGCTTTGTCTGAAAACTCTATTATTGAAGCTGCCCTCGGTAAGTACAACATCTTGTCCATTGAAGACTTGATCCACGAAATCTACACTGTTGGTCCAAACTTCAAGCAAGTTAACAACTTCTTGTGGCCATTCAAGTTGTCTAACCCAACTGGTGGTTTCAGAACTAGAAAGTTCCAACACTTCATCCAAGGTGGTGACACCGGTAACAGAGAAGAGTTCATCAACGCTTTGGTTAAGCAAATGAACTAAGCGTGTTGCTAGGATATTTGGTTCTTTTTACTTCTTTTTTAGTGGGGGGGTTTTATATATGTATATTTAATGTATAATCTTTCAGCTTTTTATGTTGTGTATTTAATTTATGGATATTGTTTCGATGTGTAAAGTATCATTAGTGTGTGAATTGTCTTGATTTGCAGATTCAGGTATAATTAATGTCTATGTGTAAAGTTTATTAATCCATGCAAATCAATCAGTCAAGCTATAAACAAAATATTCTAACCACTCGAGTTCTCGCCACCAGCTAACTGTTATTCGGTCTTGATCGTCCATCCTATATATGTATTGGTTCTTACTCGATGACTTGAAGATGAAGAGGGTAAACCTGAGGAAGTTTACAATGATTAGAAAGGCAAGAACAAGCGTTAAGCATGAGATTATCCATGTTCCTATATTTTTTGTTTCTTCTCTGTATTTGAAGAATGTGTAGTATTGTTTGATAAAGGGCATTCTGGCTAGGAAATTACTGATATTGCGTTGCTCGTCTCCAGGCCCCGCATTAATTTGGTCTTGTAGTCTTGTAACCAATTCGTCCTGGCGATTGATCTTTTCTAAAAGCTCACCAAGTTCAGAATCAGTGATACCTCTGGATGCCTCTAACCTGTATTTATTGCACAACCGTTCAAGGTTGGAGATTATCGCGTCCCTTTCTTTCAAGCGTCTCAAAAGATCAGAGTGTTCATGTTTCCTTTCTAGGCTTTTAGTGTAGAAATCTAAACTTTTGATTTCGTCCTCTAGTGAAAGGATTTTGCTTCTATTTGACTCATTGGTGTCCCTAAGTTGTTTATTCTCCAAAAGTAGTTCATCCATTTGGCCCCTTTGTTTGGTGCTCGGTCCATATGAATCTTTGTTTCTGTCGAGCTTGATGTTGTCGATTTGAGATGCTAACCGATAGTCAACCTGTGTACCGTATGGTTTTCCAAATCGCGAACCATACAAGCTGTCTACCTGTGACGCCGAATCCTTAACCCGATTAGAACTTTCAAATTGGGGCGCCGTATTCTTGAACCGATTAGAACTTTCAGATTGTGACGCTGTATCCTTAAATCTATCTTCATTGCTTCTCACACCAAACTCTTTGACTGGACGAGCCTCAGAATACCGTGATGGCTTCCGTATATCATACAAGCTCTTATTGAATCTCTTTGAAATAAAAGTCTCAAAGTCGGTTTCTTGTACCACTCGTAATATGAACTCGAGTGCTTTATTCTTGTATATGTTCTGTTTTGGTGCAGCATTCGTGATATCGCTTAATGTGGATAATTCGGACTCGTTGAAAAGCAGACTAATCCCCAATGCTTCCTCTATCTTCTTTATGAACGTAAATAGTTGGGTTATACTCAAATGGTCCTCTATGGTGGCTTCATCCCAACACTCATTGATCAAATCATTGGTTAGACTCATGTTTACTTGAAATTTTCCAACGCGTTTACTTTTGTTTCACGATATAGCCAAATTATAAAACCACCAAGTACAGAGGGTGGAGACGACAAGTCACGCTGATATCAAAACAATGCTATGTCTATATTCTACAGTATTCAGGGTGAGATTAAATATGTCATTATTATGTTTTAAGTACTACTTATATTCCTCTATTCAATTAGTATTCCCGGTTTCATATGTGCTGCAGTTTCCAAATTATCTGTTTGGACTTCAGTGGGGCTATTCGGCCCAGCTTTGGCTTCTATGGCGGTATGCTCAACCTTTTCAGAGTTTGCTTCCTGTTTAGTGGTATCTCTGTCTATTACACTCATAGTTGGTGTTTCTACTGCAACCAAATTGCTAGCCAAAATGTCATCCTGGGTAGCTACGGTTTGAAGTGCTCCAGAGGCAGTTTCGAGGGTGTTCAGATCATGTGTTCCAGCTGCATCTGGCTCATGTTTCTGTGTGGTTTTGGTTGCACTTGACTCCATTGTAGTGTTAATCTCAAGGGCAGTCAGCTCTGTGGTGTTAATCTCAAGGGCAGTCAGCTCTGATTCAGTAATCACGTCAGGAACATCGGGTTTGTGTGTCTGGGGAGGAACACTCGATCCTTGTGAATCCACTATGGGAGCCACCGGTTTTTCGGCTGTCAACTGCGGAACTTCAAGCAGCAGAGAAACTGAATTCAAAGACTGTACTGAATTCAAGGGCTCAACAGACGAAGGCTGTGATTCGATGGTCCTGATCGATCCAAAATCATTCTCCGAGCTGTACGCTGTTTCTGGTATAGAAGTCTGAGAATCCACGATATCGTCTTTCGAGGACTTGCCATGCGAAACAATCTCTGGGGCTAAAGTCTGGGTGCCTGCAGATTCTTTGATTGCCTCATGTGTTCCAGTGATACCAGATTCAATATTCACACCACCAAACTGAGTGACCTCAGCGGATTCAACCCCAACTTCTTCAGAAGGACCGATCTCAGCGGATTCAACCCCAACTTCTTCAGAAGGACCGATCTCAGTAGATTCAACCCCAACTGCTTCAGAAGGACCGATTTCAGCGGATTCAACCCCAACTTCTTCAGAAGGACCGATCTCAGTAGATTCAACCCCAACTGCTTCAGAAGGACCGATTTCAGCGGATTCATCCTTGACTGCTTCAGAAGGACCGATCTCAGTAGATTCAACCCCAACTGCTTCAGAAGGACCGATTTTAGCGGATTCAACCTTGACTGTTTCAGATGGATCGATCTCAGCAGATTGAATAAACTTGACTGCTTCAGATGCTATCGCCTCTGCACCTAAAGAAGACTCTAAGCCGCGGACCAACGCCAACAATCTTTTAAGATGGGTGTCCAACAATACACCCGCACCGTACACCTTCCTCAATAAGAACCGCAAGTGGTCAACCTTTTGCTCATTATCGGCGCCGCCTTGCAATTCGTCGGTCTTTGAGCCGATTTCCATGGAAGCCAGTGTCATAATTTGGTAGATCTGTTCCAAAATCTCCATTTCATTAGGACATAGTATTTTTAATGTCTTCCCTACATTCAACAAAGCTTCAATTTCAGTCAATGTAATCTGAGAAGATGTGAAGCTGTCGCTTTCCTTATTGGAATGTACCAAGACACACACGGGACACGAGTAACTTTCATCATCCTCGTCCGCATTCACACATTGGACATGGTACCATTCATTACACTTGTCACATTCAATCATAGTACCGAACTCAAACTCACGGCATGTACAATAGAACTTTGGGGCTTCCTCTGGCGAGTCCGTGTTGGTTTTGTAAAGATAGGATGAAGAGATTTCATAGATATCTTTCAGGGAAAAGTTAAAACTAACTTTATAAAGCATGAGGAATAGGGTTTCCACCAAATTGGAGTTAACAGATATTTTGGGGTTGGGTTTGCCAATGAGTTTAGGTAACATTGAAAGCATCGAGATCGCCCTAGAATAGCTATTAAATATCGTGGTGGCTATCTTAACGCCATTAAATAGGTTCCAAAGAGAATTGATCCAAGTATCAACCCTGTCGAATTCGGTTTGAAGTGCCGAGGTATCCAATTTCAACCCGGTTTCAACGAGTGCAAGTTGCAATTGTTTTGCATCGGCATACGTTATTCTGTCCTTCGAATCCGATATTTGGTCTGATCCGTTGGATATCTGGTGCGTTTCTGATTCCGCCACCAGATCACTTCCACCAAATATTCCATTATAAGTCTTGATAAAAGACAAACTATCATGGATCTTTGAAAGCTCGTCATAATTATATTGGCTAATAAAAAGCTTTTCAGTTCTAAACTTTTCGATGAAAACATTCAAGATTGCGAAATCGATAGTCAAGTAGTTATCCACACTTAAAAACTCAGTAATGGACCTGTTGAAAGCTTCGCTTTGTTTCAAGATTGTATTAATTGAGTCGATCATGGAAAAATCATTGGAAGATAAAATCTTACACCCGTGGTCATGGAACGCCTTTAGGTCTTCGATGGTGAACACCGTCTTTTTCTTGTCTTTATAAGGGTCCACGCCAATATCGATCAATTTGAACTTGGCAATCCACTCCAAGCGGTCCCTGACTCTTATTAAAAAGGTCAAGCTGGGGATTTTCAAGCCAAAACTTTCACCCAAGTTGATAAGATCATTGAACTCTTCGATGGGTTTGTTTGGTTTACTGAGCAATAACCTGGCAGCCTTGTCGAAGTTTTCGATTTCGGTTTTGAATTCCAATATTTGGTCAATTTCGACGCTGGAAAAGTTTAAAGTGGGTATTTTAGACACCAACTCCATCAAGAACTCTAGTCCGCCGGCGGAGTTCTGGTAGTCGTTACCGTTGCGAATACGCTGTTGGTGTTTTATTGCCAAAACTTTTTGACAATCCTCGATAAAGCGATTCGAATTCATTAAAAACTTCCTCAAGTTTTCTAGATGTGACTTGAATGTCATGAGCTTTTCTTCATCGTCTATGGTTTGTTTGGAAGAGGACACTGCCGAGAGTATCCGTTCACCGTCATTCAAGATACTTTTGTAGACTTTCAACGAAGTGGCTGAATTTTTTACCATCATAGATTCGTAGTTGGTGATCCAACTATCGTAGTCAATGGAGTAGTTGCGGAGAATCTTTGAGAATTGTTTCAACTTTTCGTCAGAGTACATAACGTTCATGCTTGCACCCAAACCCTCCAACTCGCCTAACGCATGATACCTAAGGTACAGTTCCAAAGTAAGAACCATAGACTGCTTTGTTTCAGGGTCCTTCACTACAATCCTAGAAGGGAATGCATTACTCAAGTTGTCATCGGCAATCCAGTCCAACTCGCCTTTATCGTCCACCACTGTTTCATGCACCTTCAACTTTCGCACTTTGTTTCTCATTTCAATTTCTGCCAAATACATCTCCTCGTAGAGTTCACTCACCTTGGCGAAAACCTTGGAGTTGAACCCAATTGGCTTACCTGTTTCATACAATTGGACCAAATTGATCAATAACTTGAATGTCAGGAAATTCGGCAAAATTCCCTGGTTACTGAGCCACCGTTCTCCAGAAAGAGCGTACCCAAGCCAGTCTTTTGTTGCGAAGTTGACTTCTTCAGAAAAGTTCAATCCCATGGAGAAGTGGAATGAATAAGTTTTGGGTGCCTTGATGATAATATCTCCTGGCTTCTGGATCGCAGTGGTGAACCGTATACCGCGTGCTTGTAGGATTTCTGGTGTGATCAAAAAGTCTTGGTTCATACTATACTTTTTTTGGATAAACCTGTTGAAAGCTCCATGGTTCATTCGAACATCACTCCCTGGGTAGATCATATTGTCCAATGAATTCATGAGGATCTCGGTGTCTTCTGGTTCCAAGGTGTCCATGAGCTCCTTCAAACTTTTGGGACGGAAGTTCACGCTCGTGCGTTCTGTCTCTTCAATCTCTTTTATAAGACTCTCAAACTTGTCGAACTCCAGTTCCGGAATAAAGTACCATTTTTTATATGAACCAAAGAATTGAAAGTTGATTAGCTGTGTGAAGTGATCTTCGCACTTCCAATTCAGCGTACTGAAGGTCATCCCGATGTTGATTCGAGGATTGAGCAAATCCTGGTTGTTGAGATCGGTCTCTTGGAAGGCTCCGAATAGTGAATTTGGAAGTATCGGGAAATTGTGTAGATTCCAGGGGAGTAATGCTGCCTCGAGCATTGTTGTTATATACTCACTCGTGTTGAATTGAGATGCTTCAGGCTGGCTTGTGTTATCTGTGCCGTTCTGAAGAGTACCAGTTGTGGGTGTTTTACTGCCGATTCTATTAGTGGCATTGATACTCAAGTTATTGAGGTTGTTTTTATAATTGATCAAGTCGTCACCTAACCGAACAAACCCAGACCCGCTGATGGTGTGAGGGATCGACTCTCCATTCTCAAGCTCAACGCCATCTTGTAACGACGAGTGCAGCTGTTCATTGTGCACAAATTTCCAGTAAAGCTGTTCGTACCCTTCAAAACTGATAAAGTTTCTCTCGGGGATGGATGTGCTTTCACTGAACAAGAATGTGGCGCTGGGTTCGTTTGCGTGGGTGTCGTCATTGGGTTGGTCCAATTCGTGTGCAATACTGGACGTGGCCGTCTCACCCACAGCGACAGCCAGTGAATCTGGTCGATTGAAAATAACATGGTTCTGCTTAACAATAAACTCTTGGAATTTGAGATCTTTTTCCATAAACTGTCTCATGGAGTAGATCGATGCTAGTTTTGGGAACGACTTACCGTTGGAATTATCTTGGTATGTATCCAGGCTATTTACCATAGACATCAATGCTTGGTTCATTTGGTTCTGCGGACTGGCAGAGCATGTGGACATGTCAAGCACCTTTTTTGGTTTCTTTTTGGGGTCGGTCTCTTCGTCAGGTGTGTCTTGTGAGTCGTCTGTTTTCTGTTGCATTTTGATTGTGAATACATTGGGCTGTTTGGTGTCTATCAAATGTGGCAGATTTACGAGAAATCCCTTTGAGAGTTTGCTTTTAATGGATCTTCTGAAATCCTTGGACGAACCGATGATGAGTGGTGCCGCGCGCACCTTTCTATATTTCCTCGTGGACTCCAGCCCATCACTCTTGCGTTTTCCGTGGTTATCGTGGTTGATCATACTGGAGACTGTGGGGTTGTTGTTGACCATATTGGCCACACTAGGGGTCTGGTTGATCATATTGGCCACACTAGGGGTCTGGTTGGTCATATTGGCCACACTAGGGGTCTGGTTGGTCATATTGGCGATTGTGGGGGGTTTGCTGACCACACCAGTAGTACTATATGTCTGGTTAGATAGCAGATTAGCCACACCAGGAGTCTGATCAGAGGGGACCCTAAACTCTTCCGTCTCAAGAGACGATTTCTTTGCAACCAACGCCCCCAGCTTATCACCAAGAGAAAGCTCGAACGGATACAAAATCCGCTGGTATGAGGACTTGAGGGAACTACTCAAACTGGTCATGATCTTACCCTTGTAGCCGAGTTCTCTTCCTATTTGGGCCCATAGTTTTTTGTTGATCACCTCCATGAAACCGCCCCTGATAATAACCGACCTGAACAACTTGTACAAGTCTAATGTTCTCTTGTCTATCAGGGGTGCTTTCAAGAGAAACTGGGGTAATGCCGGGCTTGCTCTCTTTTTTGGTTTCGGCACTGTATCTTCTTCATGCTCTGTTTTGACTGGTTCCGGGTTCAACTGGTGGCTGATGGAGAGTTTGCCGGTCTTCGACAGCTCTGCTTGCGGTGGTTCTGGAGTTGCTTCCTTTGTTGAGTTCTCCATGTGGAATTTGATTAACTTGGCGTGGAAACGCAATCTGTTCACCAACTCGTCGTTGGGCGGGTTGTTCAATAGCTTGTTTGTCTCAAACCAGAACAAATCCGAGTTGATCTGGAAGTTGGACCTCACCAACGAGTCCTCGTGGTCCGGAAGCCTCAACTTGATCGCCCCGTACTCCTTGGATACGTCGTGCATGCCTTCGATAAACAGCACTGGATCGTGGGATTGGGCATCATTCAACTTGTATACGGGGATGTCGTTGCTCATACCATCACACTGCTCCTTGGGTACGTCCGTCAAGTGGATCTTGTTGGGCAAATGGAGAAAGTCAAGGGGGAAGTTCGCCTTGGTCTTCAGCTGAGGGAATGTAAATGGATTGTAGTTAATATTCGTCTGCTGACCATTAAACCATAATGGCCGCTCATTCACACTCATCTGAAACGTCCGCAAGTCAGGCAACTCAGTGCTCCGGTTGAAAAACCGCAGCGACATCGGAAACTTGCATGTCTCTAAATCATCAACTACAAATGATGACATGCTATGTTGAAAATTATTTGATATCCAGTCGTGGGAGAATTAAATACACCAATTTCACCAACAAACTATTTATGATCAGACATCAGCAGACTCATATACGGTGGTTGGTATGAGTGGCATATATTTGTCATTTATGAATAATGCTTGTCTATAGCATGGTTCCTTGGTTATTCTTTGGACTCTTAATGGACTCTTACTAGACTCTTACTCTTTGTTAAGAGATTTCACTAAGTGAAATCTCGTCGTATGTAATACAGAAGGGATAGTTTATAGCGGTGATTTCATGTTTTTCAGATACAGAGAAGATGGAGTATACAGAGAATACAGAGAATACAGAGAATACAGAATCCAGAATCCAGAATCCAGAATCCAGAATCCAGAGCCGAAACCGAAAAAGTACACACATTCAGACGGAATTCATTCCAATACATAACCATAACTAAGGAGGGCACCTCCTCGACCCAAGAACTCATTTTGCATTTCACTCAGAGTAACCCTTCAATTCCTCTTGCACATTGTCAAAGTCAATCAGAGACAAGTCCAACTCAACGAGCTCCTCTTCACCAAAAGTGTTTTCTCCAGAGTATAACACATACAAGAAGCCATCCTTATCCTTATGTTCTTCGTAAATGGTGGTGATCAAGGCGGCAGTAGGAGGCAATATGTCGTTCACAAATATGAAGATGGCCTTTTCACTAGGCAACTTAATTCTGTTTCTAATCACATACACAAACTGGCCCACAGACAAGTCGCCCGGAACCAAGTACTTGTGCTTATCAATCGCAGGAATGTCCGAGTTCTCAACCTTCTCGCAGATAACAGGCACTCTGTCCTTGAATCTTTGCATAATTCTGTTGGCCTCGCTTTGACGCTTTTCTAAATACAGTTAGTACGCTTGCTCTAAACCAGATATCTAACAACACAAATGCTTTTCAACATACCAAAAGAGTAAGTATCCTTAAATGTCGATCTCATAATTGTCTTTTAAACTGTTAGTAAACTGTGTTAATGTATATTTGTAATAATTCCCCCTCTCCCCCCCCCTGACTGTGCAGGGGTCTGCTTTATTCTTAATGCTTTGGGTTTTCCAATGAAACACCTCCAGAAACGAATCAACCGCATCTTTGATTCCCCATAGCATCATAACATCTACTCATTCGTCACATACCTTCTAAATATTCTAGTGTTAATATGTTTATTAGTAAATAACCCTTAAAAAAAATGAATGATTTGCCTTCCTATTTATCGCGATAAGAGGTCGTGCAAATGTGGAGATGCTGCTTATGTAAACATAACCAGTTGTAATGGCCGCCCCCCTCCCCCCTGCCAGTTCACAGCGATGGCTAGTGGAATACCATAGAATCTCATCCCTCGGCATACATTTTGAGCTAGAGAGACTGGTGTACTAGTGTGTGTTGGTTGGGGACTCTAAAGTCGAGTAGCAATCATATACAAAATTCAGCGCGGAGTCTCCGCGCTCTTTTACATGATTACCAATGATAGAATGCCCGTGTTGTATGTGCATATGCTTAGCTACTGCTCTACAACTGACTTTTGCTAATTGGCTATGTATTGCTAATTCACTATGTAGTGCTAATTCACTATGTATTGCTAATTGACTATTTATTTTCAAAATTGGCTGTTTATTTGCAAATATGACTAACCATTTGCCAAATTGATCAACTATTGTAGAATAAATTACGATTGACCACTGACTAGTTCAACAATTGACCGACAAATAACACAAGCTAATACGATATTGTTAACGGCATGAGCTAATGGTATAACGAATAACAAGATTTAATGACACAGTATAATGAAGCTGAGCCAGCATCTTATACACAGATTAAAAGTCAACTTTACAGGTTATATTTACAGGTTAAAACTGGGCAACGCAAAACAAAAAACTTGTCAAGCAACACACGCCTTTAAAAACAAACACCATGTTAAGAACTGCTAACCGTTCATTCGCCAGCTCTACTGCAAGACAATCCTTTGCCAGAATCCAATTGTTGGGTACTGTTGGAAGAATCGAAACCAGAGAGTCCAGAGACGGCAACAAATTCCTCACGTACTCTTTAGCTGTGAACAAGTTTAACCCACAGGCTGAAGACCAAAAGCAAACCGACTGGTACAACATTGCTGTATTTAACGACAGCCAGGTCCAATCCATGGAAAAGATTGTTAAGAAAGGTGCTCAGTTACTTGTTGAAGCTGACGTTCAACAACGTATCTTGGTTGACGAAGAAGACAACCAAACAAGAGCAACCAACTACAAGCAGTTGAAGTATGACGTTGTGAGATTCGCTAAGAAAGAGGCAGAAGAATCAGAAGAATAGTTTATAT
Source organism: Kodamaea plutei (assembly GCA_030705055.1). NCBI lineage: Eukaryota > Fungi > Ascomycota > Pichiomycetes > Serinales > Debaryomycetaceae > Kodamaea > Kodamaea plutei. The sequence continues at coordinate 87,397 of JANIWJ010000025.1, read as the reverse complement.
ATTTGTATTATATGTATTAATGGGGTTTTGTAAGCGAGCACAAAGTAAAGACTATCATCTACTGGAGAACACATTGTAAACACAAGCTAAATAATTAGAATAGACATTCAAACTAAATAAGATTACTTGAGAATACACTCAAATACAATCATGGTAAATGCACTCAAATACAATCATGGTGAATACACTCAAATACAATTATGGTGAATACACTCATCTAGCACTGTAAACTTGGTGAGAATTAGAATCAAGCTAATCCAAGCTAAACTTGTTGCTGGACAACTCATACGCATAGGCGACACTCAACTTGATATGTTCCTTGACGTGGTTGAAGTCAATTCTGTCAATGGTATCCCAAATGGTGTGGACGTACTTCAGTCTATACTTGAATTCGGACTCAAAGATAAAAGAAGCTGGGTAACCAAACTCAGTACCCGAGGCATGGTCCGAGCATGCATATCCACATACGGTTTCGTGGTATGGAATGCTGTTGTATTCAGCGATGATCAACTTCAAAAAGTCGTTCAAGCCCGGGGTGGTGTAGTCGACAATCAAGCCAATGTGTTCCTCAACACCCTCGTCCTTGGTGACTGCCGTGGAGCCTGTCATGTCTTGTTGCAAAAAGCCATAAACAGTTTCGTTTCTTTCTCTGTACTGTTTCCAGACATCGAAGGAACCTAACAATCCGCCTTCCTCAGCCGAGTAAAAGTGGAACTCAAGGGTGTTGTGAGGCTTAAAGCCGGATCCGGCAATCAACCTCAAGGACTCCAAGATGGTGACTGTGCCAGAACCGTCATCATCGGCACCAGGGGCCGCGGTGACCAGAGGCAAAATGAGGTTCAACGAGTCCTGGTGCGCACCCAAAACAACCTTTTCTTCAACTTGTCCTGGAATCGTCACAACGATACTATACTGCTTCCAGCCCTTGCCCTTGTGGTGGTACTTTGTAACTTTAGCGTCCTTGGCTGGGGCAACATACTCGAGGATCTTGGAGTGTAACCAGTTGGCACTATCCAAACCAGTCTCAGACTTGTAGTATCTGGTGAAGAAGGAGGTGAAGTTGGCCAAGTTGTTGTACACTTCGTCAATTTGAATTTGCTCAAACAACTTATTCACTGCTTCCTTGTGAGCCACACTCTTGGGGTACGCATACGCTGGAACCTCATAGATCTCAGCAACCTGCTTGGAACCAAGTGTCATCAACTTCTGCACTCCAGAGTAGTGCACGTCGGAAACCATACCGCGAGAAATGGCTTCGCTAATCGAAATCTTGCTTGTAACATCAATAAAGTTCACAGACTCTCTTCTCAATTGGAGCTTGTCGCCTTCCTTGATGATCTTGTATTCGTTTGGTCCAACTTTGATCAAACGGTCTTCAGCTGCGTCGTCCAGCGTCATAAGAGGGAGTGCCTGGATGGCACTGGCAATGGTAAGAAGCCCCAAGAACTTCATTGGTTAGTAATATTCAAAAGTGTGGATTCCCTATCGCTTATTCTGGGGCGCCCCAAAAAAAGACAAAAAAAAGACAATAATATGAGAAGGGCACGTGATGGTACTAGGGACAAAACACCAGCACCGACACACCACCAGCACGTAACGCAACACCAGCGCATACAATTCTACGATTTTAAGGGAGTGAAAACAAACACCACTCACAGCCTTAGTTAGCGAGTGAAATAAGGGCGTTTTTGACAGTGGGACCTGATCAGTGCTGTAGTGTGGAGCTTACCTATACATTACGTAAACAAACAATATTTTCGTCCATCTCAAAAAAGATAGAACTAAAACTCTTCAAAAACAAACATGGCGATACCAATTTTTGGGAGGGGGACACCTTCCAATGGAGATGTAAAGGCGAGCGAGTCTAAGTTCATCACGCCTACTGTGAAACTAAGCGAGGAGTCCGTGGATTCCATACAATTCCACCAGAATGACCCTTCCTCGACAATGGCTGACGTTTCGCGAGGTGATCTCTCCAAGCGGTTTCTCCACCCATTCAACTTGAAGAACAACAACGTGAACTACAAGGTGCACATCCCAAACTTTACCAACTTGTCTCCGTTACAATTGGGATCCAAATTCATAACTGACTTCAACAAGATTGACTCCATGACTCCTGTGGATATCTACAATGACGAGATTATGGACCGCAACGCCACGGGCGGCTTGGACAACTACTACTTTGACTACGAAAACGGCTTGGGTGACTTCCACAGATTCGAAAAGGTGAACCAGATCAATCTTCCAGACAAGTTCTTTGACGAATACAACTCCGCAAACAACGTGAGCAAAATAGGCATGTTCCACCCAGTGGAAAGATGCTGGATCATCAACGACAACAAGTTGATTTTATGGAACTATAGTTTGCCCAAGTCGTCATTCAACCTGTCATCGCAGTTCTTAACCATCGACCAGTTGAAACACGCTATCTTGTCCGTCAAGCTAGTCAAGCCAAAAACAGGCGTATTTTCAAAAGATGTAAACTATTTGTTATTGGTGGCTACCACCCTGGACATCCACATCTTCATCGTCAAATACGACCCTTCCTTCAACAACCTCGAGATTTTCAGCCCCAAGCTCTCGGTCTCGACCCAAGGCTTGAATGTCAACCACATCATCACACACCCAATAACAAACGAAATATACTTCACCGGCGAATGCGACGGCATCAACATTTGGAGATTAGAGTACACAAACAAATCGAGCTTTATCAAAAATAGATGCGACAAAATCTGTCTAACCAAAGCTGGTATCTCAAGCGTGATTCCAAGCAAGTTGCCTGGCTTTGACTTGTTATCTTCAAATACAAACGCCTCTGCCTCGATCCCAGAGACCATTTCCCAGATCGAAATCGATCCTTTGAGAAACATCTTGTACTCCTTGTCCAACAAATCGGTCATCAGAGTCTACAAGCTTCAACCAGACCAGCAGCAGCTTGTCGAGGCCAGCAAGTTGTTGCCCACTCAGATCTTCAAGTCAGCATCCTCCTTGTTTGCAAACGCAAATAGTTTCAAGGTGTTTGAGAAATTCAAGATCATCAACATCCAACATATTTCACAGCATGAATCCAACTCAGTCCAATTGATTGCAATCACCAGTAACGGGTGTCGTATTCTCTTGAAGTTGGGTTCGTCCTTAGGGTTTGGTTCCTTAGTTTCATTTAATAACCCATACTCCTCTGTATCCTCTTCGTTAAGATTGAACCTTTCCTCCATAAAGTTCCCACCATCCAGAGATGTCCCAGTCATAAATCCAGAGTTGGATGCATTCACAAAGAGTAAGCAACACTTGGCTCAATTGATCCAAAACCAGCAGCAATCCCAGTTGTTGAAGAACACCAAGTTTGCCAAAATCGTCAGCCCAGGCGTGTTCATCTGCGTTAAAAAGACTAAGAAGTCGGACAGATTGTTCATCAGTATCGCCAACTACGGGTTCTTGAAGAAGAACGGCATGTTGGTGGAAGACGCCGAGTTCATCAAATACACCGGTTCCGAAGATAATGAAGCATTCACCTACATCCAGGACGTTGTTCAGTTAACCCCGTCCATGAACGCAACCAACACCCCCAATGGATACGCTAACGTGTTGGCCAGCCAGTATTCGAAGAAACCATTGGAATTGGCAGTGTTGACCAACTTTGGTATTTTAATCTACCGTTTCAGAACATCCGATCAAATATTGATGTCATTGAAGGAACCCACTATTGAGAACTTCATCGAGGAAAATGGCTTTGAAGAAACCTGCTCCACTTTGTTGTATTTGGCTTGCTCTTATGGGCACTATAACTCAAACGATATCTTCAAGAGGAAAGCACAGCTATTATTCAACAGTTGTAGCAACAATCCAAGATTAATTAACAGATCATTAGCCGCTCCTCAGCAGCAACTCCCTCACATCTCCCTCCAACAACCAGTTCAAAACTTACATCCAACTGTGGAAGATGTGATATTGAGTGACCGTTTCTATGGTACATGCTTGCTAGTGTCTAGGTTGTTTAGAGAATATTGGAACAACCAAGTCTTTAGCCCATTGCCTCATATCAAGTTTGGAACGAATGGTGCCGTCGAGCTCTCATCAGTCAAGGAGGATAACTTGCTTATTCTGGGGTTAAAAATCGACAAGAAACAAATTGAGTTTTTCATCGGCTCTGTTATTGTTTTAAACGACTTCTTTGTTGAAAACGGCACTAGTATAATTGGATTAAACGCCCCAAACTACAGTTCTGATCCAAGCCAGTTTGAAAGCGAAATATGCTTGAGAGCAGAGCATATTGCCTTCACATCCATTATCAAATCATTGGACTCCATCAAAGAAGCCCTTTCATTTCTTATGGTTTTGATTGAAGAAATCCAAATCAACCAAAGTAACTTGAACGATATCTTCAAGTTCTTGTCGTTAACAAACCAAGCCAATCTCTTGAAATTAAAATTCAAGGACTTGTTGTTACCAAACCAAGATGTGAAGAATTTGATCAAGGATCTCTTGTCTTCCATAATCAATAAGAATATCTTGAAAGGTGGTTCCATTGACTTGATTGCTTCCTCTTTGCAAGGACGTTGTGCGTCCTTTTGCTCAACCGATGACGTTTTGATATTCAAAGCCATTGAAAACTTGACTAGAGCAAAGGATATCGGCACCAAGGACATAGAATTGAAGAACAAATGCTTGAAGAACTCGATACATTTATTTGAAGAAGCGTACGAATCACTCACTTTGGAGAACATTGAAAACTCCATTAATATCATGCTTGAATTGGAATATTATGTTGGAGCTGTGGATTTGTTGTTGAAATTGGCGCACAAATGGGGCGGGAACACGTCGAAATCAACCTCTTCCAACCAAAACTCCAATACAAAGAAGATTACAGAAGATAACAACAAAAAGAAGCACCAGTTGTATCAATTGATCTTCAAGATTTTGAACAAGGTGGACATGGAAGCTTTGAGAATCACCGAGTTAAACAACCAGTTGTTGATTAACGAGTTCTTGGAAACAAGAGACGCTACATACGAAACATGCTTTGCTTCACAAGATAAGGCATTCCATTATGAATTCTACCAGTGGTTCATTGACCAAGGCGTGAGTGAGAGATTGCTTGAAATCAGAACTCCATTCATACTACAATTTTTGGAAGAGAAATCCACAAATAGTTTGCCATTGAGCAACTTGTTGTGGCTCTTCCATGCTAAGAGGGAAAATTATTTCGAAGCTGCCAGCTTGTTATACTCGCTTGCGATTTCTGAATTTGAGCTTGACTTGAACACCCGTATTGAGTACTTGTCTCGTGCCAACGGGTTCTGCAACAGTGTGTGTCCACCGAACTTGAGACAAAAGTTGATTCAGTTGTCTTCGGTCATCCAAGAATTGTTTGATGTTGCTAACCTCCAGTTGGATATCTTGACTGTCATTAACAACGACTCCAGAATAAGTGCTGAAAACAAAAAGATGGCGGTGGAGTCGTTGAATTTCCAAGTTTTGACTATTAGCGAGTTGTTCAATACTTACACAGACCCATTGGGATATTATGATTTGAGTTTGCTCATCTTCAAGATCTCCGACTATAAGAACACTGACGATATTTTGAAGAGATGGGAGCTCTTTTTCGAAAAGATTTACTATGAGTTTATGCATGGAAAGAAAAACATTCCACTTTATTTGTTGATTGATGAAAGCTTTGCCAAGATTGGGTGCAAATTATCATCTAATGATTTGGTATTCCCTATTGACGAGTTGTTGAAGTTAACTGGTAAATACATTCAGGAAGCTATTGAGGATGCCGACGAGCTGCAGAGACCACCCAAGGGGGCCCTTGTTGATATCTTTGTGAAATCAGGGGTTTCTTACCACAAGTTGTACTATGTCATGAAATCATTTATCGAACACAACACGTTCGAGATTTACAAGGGGTTTGCCAACGACTTGAAGAACAACGAGATGGTTCATTTGATAAAGAACTGGTATGCAAGCGACAGAAAGTTGCGCGAGTTGATTTCTGCTGATAAGATTGATGGGTTAACAAAGTACTCACTTGAGAATGATCCTTTGAGTGGTATTTAATAGAGTAGGTTTGTAAATACAATTGTACATTAGGGTTTCTGTAGGTTTTGAGGTCATTGCACGGGTATTATAATTGGAGGAAAGTGAACATTAATGAACGGTTTGAATGGGTTCTTTGAAATGGGGTTTGAATGGGTTCTTTTGAATGGGTCCTTTTGAATGGGTCCTTTTGAATGGGGTTTGAATGGGTTCTTTTGAATGGGTTCTTTTGAATGGGTTCTTTGAAATGGGGTTTGAATGGGTTCCAGAGTAATGAACGAGGTTCCAATAAAGGTTACAAAAAAAATCGAGTGTCTTATTATATTGACTATATGCTAATTTAATTCGTAAAAGATTGCCTTTTCAGAAGGCCTCAAGATGTTAAAGTTGTCTTCTTTTGTCTTACGAGAGGACTTTTCTGTAAGATGAGGAAAGATACCGTCGAAAATAAGAGATGCAGCGTTAGCCTCAGCACCACGAGGCATGATGACATCAGCAAATTGTTTAGTTGGGAAGATGAAGTCGTTCATTTCCGCACGGGACCTCTTCAAATATTGCAGGATGACTTCTTCCAAAGAGGCGGTTGGTTCCAGACCTTCGGGAATCACGTCTCTTCTAATCCAACGGATCAAACGGGTGTCTGGATCACTGTCGATAAAAACACTAATTTGAGCCATATCACGAAGTTCTTTATCGTATAATGCGTACAAACCATGCACCAAATGGATCCTGGTTGTGGTTGTGTTCTCAACCAAATCCTTCTTCAACTTTGCAAAGTCGAACCTGGAGGGTTTACATGGGGTAGACTTGATCCCGCCATTGTTCACAGTGAGTGCTGAGTGGCCCACAGATGTAGGTAATGGAACCATGGTGCTCTTATCTTCATAGTTGCCCATGTCTATGAGCTCCACGTCCGCTGAGGAAAAATGCTTCAAAATTTCTTTGTTCAAAAGCTCCGCCGTGGACTTCTTCCCAGCAGCATGGCCTCCTCCAAGTAACACGATGATTCCCATACTCTATAAACTGGAGAAGTTTTTTTTTTTTTCCTGTTGGCTTGCACATTTTTTTCAAGTGATAACGAGATGGACTTTGAAGCCGATAATGACATTGAGTTCAGTGCCAAGTCGACAAAGAACATCAAGGTACATCGTACCTTTGAGAGTATGAGGTTAAAGCCTGAGTTACTTAAGGGTATTTATGGATATGGGTTTGAGACGCCGTCAGCCATCCAATCCAGAGCCATCATGCAAATCATCAGTGGTAAAGACACCATCGCGCAAGCACAATCGGGTACCGGTAAAACTGCCACGTTTTCGATTGGGATGTTGGAGGTGATCGACTCGAAGATGAAAGATTGTCAGGCTTTAATATTGTCTCCCACCAGAGAGTTGGCTGTGCAGATCAACAGCGTCGTGCAGAGCTTGGGTAACTATATGAATGTGCATACCCATGCTTGTATTGGAGGTAAGAATGTCGGAGAAGATATCAAGAAGTTATCGCAGCAGCAGCAGATTGTAAGTGGTACTCCTGGTCGTGTGGTGGACGTGATCAAGCGTCGTAATTTGGGGACCAGAAATGTTAAGATGTTGATTTTGGATGAGGCCGATGAGTTACTCACCAAGGGGTTCAAAGAACAAATCTACGAAGTCTACAAACACATGCCTCCATCCGTTCAAGTGGTTGTTGTAAGTGCCACTCTCACCAGAGAGGTTTTGGAAATGGTTGCAAAATTCACCACAGACCCAGTCAAAATTTTAGTGAAACGAGATGAAGTGAGCTTAGAGGGAATAAAGCAATACCACGTTCAATGTGACAAAGAAGACTGGAAGTTTGACACTCTCTGTGATCTCTATGATTCTTTAACCATCACACAGGCGGTCATCTTTTGCAACACCAAGTCCAAGGTGAACTGGCTTTCGGAACAAATGCGCAAGCAAAACTTCACCGTGGTGGCCATGCATGGGGACATGAAACAGGATGAGCGTGATCTGATCATGAACGATTTCCGTCTGGGACACTCTAGAGTACTTATTTCCACAGATGTATGGGCAAGAGGTATCGACGTGCAACAGGTTTCCCTTGTTATCAACTACGATTTGCCTTTGGATAAGGAGAATTACATTCACAGAATCGGTCGTTCAGGTCGTTTTGGCCGTAAGGGATGTGCCATCAATTTGATCACCAAAGAGGATACAAGGGAATTGAAGGATATAGAAAAGTATTATCTGATTAAGATACGTGAGATGCCAATGAACTTACAGATATAGTTTGTTACAGGTTTGCTACTCCACACTAGGCCCAGTGATTCTAGGCAGCATTTGATCCTACACTAGGCCCAGTGATTCTAGGCAGCATTTGATCCTACACTAGGCTCAGTGATTGTAGGCGGCATTTGATCCTACACTAGGCTCAGCAATTCTACAAAAAGTGGCCTATCTACAATTTTGGTGAAGTTCATGTATTATTCTTCTGAAACATTTGGTACTCCAGAAGTAAGGAATAGGCTCGAATGATCCAGTACACCCAGATATGATTTAGTTTGTAACTGGGAACACACATTGTCAGATCAGTTGAAAATGCGTTATATTTAATTAAAAAAAGGAAACGGACCAAACTATATCTTTAGTAAAAGTAATTATGCTTCACTATGTGATGTAACTTTTTCGGAATTCGTAGCTTAGTATTCATTAAGTCTTTAACTGATCTGAAGGTAGCTATTATTTGGACTTCAGCAACAAATCGAACACACTTCGTGAGAAAGTCTGTCTTCAGTAGCTAATAACATAAGTCAGTCCTGTCTGAGAAATGAATGTCTAATTATCAGGTCAGCTTTAGGAACAGAAGTCAGCCTTCGTTATCAGTCAGCCTTAATTATCAGTCAGCCTAGTTACATAGGGTCTGCCATTAACAATTATTCCCTTGGAAATTGCGAGAATACAAATGATACGAAATTAGTAAACTAAGAAAACTACCTACAAAGACACCTACATTGCATGTATCCTTAGAAACACATTAAGTCTCTGTACATTAATTTATGATAAAAATCACATAGAACGGATCTACTAGAATAAAGGAACCTTACCATGAGAGCTCGCAGACGAAAAGTAGCCGATAGCACACAAATTCACCAATCTACTCTCACTCACCAGATCAAATCCATCGCGTACAAAATCAACAAACAACCGTTGTCCAAGTAACCCTCATCACCCAGAGCCCACACCGCTGGCTCCAAAAAAAAAAAAGAGACGCCACCAGTGCTGATATGGAAGAACCCCCTCCTGCCACCGCTGCATACCGGCATATCCGCCGACACCACCCTAAAGGTACCCACATATTGGCACACCTACAAGCTGTCCACACAGGCAAATTAGACGAAACCTCATCACCAACTCTCCCAAAAAAAAAAAAAAGAAAGCGAAGCGAAGCGATGAAGAGAAAAAAGATTTTTTTCTTTTGTGCAAGTAAATTTTTCTTTGGATTTTTTTTTTATATAAATACTTGAACAGATCCGCATTAGTTGGTAAACGAATTCTCTTTAACGAACAGTATGGACGCACAATACCTTGCATCCTTGGAAGAGACCTTGAAGAAGACCTTGGTTCCAGACACCAATGTTGTTAAGCAAGCAGTCCAGTCATTGACTAAGGACTTTTATACCAATGCATTGGCTTTGCCATCTCTTTTCCACATTTTGGAGAATGCACAAGGCGATGAGTTGAAGCAGTTGGCTGCTGTTGAAGCCAGAAAGTTAGTTTTGACCAAGTGGGAAGAAGTGGATGCTAGTTTGAAGCCACAGATTAGGGAATCGTTGTTGAAGAACACATTTAACGCTTCTGTGTCCAAGATTGTCACCCACTCTTGTGCGCGTGTCATTGCTGCCATTTGTGAGATTGATTTGGATGAAGGCCAATGGAACGACTTGTTGCCATTCCTTGTCCAAGGTGTCCAAAACCAAGACGACTTGAAGGTTAGAGAAACCGCTGCTTTCACCTTGAACACCGTTATCGAGACACAGGTGCCTGCATTGAACCCCCACGTTGATGGTTTCTTAACCTTGTTCCACGATTTGTTGTTTGATCCAAAGAGCTCCAGAGACCTCAAGGTCAGCGCCGTCTTGGCCTTGAACACCGTCTCCGAACTCATCGAAGAAGATGTCCACACCAACCCTCAATTGGCCACCAGATTCCAACAGGTTATCCCAGGTATGGTTGAAGTCTTGAAGGAAGTAATCTCCACAGACGATACCGCCAACTCTAGAGAAATCTTCAACGTCTTCAACTCTATGGTTTACTTGGACACCAAGTTGGTGGGTGACCACTTGGCTAACTTGATCAAGCTCATTGCCGAAATCGCCGCAAACACTGAATTGGACGAAGAATACAGAAACTTTGGTTTGCAATTCTTGATCTCCATGGTCTCCTTGAGAAAGTCAAAGGTTTCCTCAAACAAGTTGGGTCCTTCCATCACAGCCATCGCACTCAAGATCGCCTCCGAGGAAATCGATGTCGAAGAAGAATTGACTACCGAACACGAAGACAACGAAAACGAAGAAAATGAACCTCCTGCTTTGGCTTTGAGATTGCTCGCTATCTTGTCTGAAGAATTGGCTCCTTCCCAAGTTATAAACCCATTATTTGAACAGTTGAACTCTTCATTGAACTCTGCTAACCCATTCGAAAGAAGAGGTGGTTTGTTGTCTATCGGTGTCACCTCCGCAGGTTGCCCAGACTACTTTTCCACTCACATCTCCAAGGTTGTCCCTGCCGTCATTGGTGGTTTGAAGGACTCCGAAATCGTCGTCAGAGTGGCCGCCTTGAAGACCTTGACTCAATTGACCAGTGGTTTGCAAGACACAATTGCAGTGTTCCACGAACAATTATTGCCATTGATCATCGAAATCATCGACTCCGCAACCTCTCCAGTCGCTTACAAGTATGCTTGTTACGCCTTGGACGGTTTGATCGAGTTCATGTCCCACGATGCCATCAAGAACTACATCGAACCTTTGATGAACAAGTTGTTCCACATGTTGCAACAAGCTAACACCTCTGTCTTGAGATCCGCTATTGTCTCTGCTATCGGTTCTACCGCTTTTGCCTCCGGTAAGGCTTTCATCCCTTACTTCAACAACTCCATCCAATTCTTGGAACCTTTGTTGGCTGACGTCACCAACGTTGAAGGTTTGTCCGAAGAAGACATCGAATTGAAGGCTATGACTTTTGAAAACATCTCCACCATGGCCAGAGCTGTCGGTTCAGAAGCTTTCTCTGCTTACGCTAAGCCTTTGGTTGAAGCCGCTTACAGCGCCCTCGGCTCAGAACAATCCAGAATCAGAGAGGCTGGTTTCGCTTTCATCTCAAACATGGCTAAGGTTTACGGTGCCGAATTCGCTGGTTTCTTGGACCAGATCGTCCCACAAATCTTGAAGTGTTTGGAACAAAACGAATTCACCTTCAACACTGAGGACTTGGATGATGACGATGAAGACATCAACCAAGGTCTTAACGTCCACACTGGTATCACAATTGAAAAGGAAATTGCCTCTGTTGCTCTCGCTGAGTTGGCTGCAGGTACCGGTAAGGAATTTATCAGATTTGTTGAACCTTCGTTCAAGACTTTGATTGACCAAATCGAAAACTCTTACGCCATCAGAGAAGCCGCCATGCAAACTTTGTTCAGAATAACCAAGGCCATGTTCCAAGTCACCCACGGCGAGACCTTTAAGGCTCCAAAGGGTGTCCCAACCCAATCTTATGTCGACCCAAGCGTCTTGCAATTGATTCAACAAACTAGAAACGTTGCTATCCCATTGTTGACTGAAGAGTTCGACTTGTCTATGGTTGCTCGTATCTTGGATGATGTTTCCCAAGCCTTGTTCACCTTTGGTGCTATCGCCATTGTCGATGACGCCAATGATACCACCACCTTGGAAAAACTCTGTGTCGAGTTGATGAACATCTTGAAGAAGGAACACCCATGTCAAGTTGACGACGAAGACGGACCAGATGATGAAGATGAAGACTCTTCTGAAACTGAAGCCTTGTTGTACGAATCAGTCTGCGAAGTTTTGATCAACTTGGCCAACGCCTTGGAAGGTGACTTCAACAGAATCTTTGCTTCTTTCAAGCCAGTCCTCTTATCTCAATTGAGCTCCAAGTCTAAGAACGTTAGAGTCTCATCTGCTGGTGCTTTGGCAGAAATCGTTGCTGGTCTTAAGGCTAACAACGAATCTGCTGAAGAATTGTTGCAAGTTTTCATCGACAGAATCACTAACGACAAGTCTTTGGAAGTCAAGGGTAACTGTGTCTACGGTCTCGGTTTGATTGTAGAACACTCCACTGCTGACTTGACCTCCATCTACCCTAACACCTTGCAATTGTTGTTCCAAATTTTGAACAAGACTGAACGTAAGGCTGCCAACGCCGACGATGAAGAAACTAAGGACGTTGTCAATAGAACTTATGCTAACGCCATGGGTTGCGTTGCCAGATTGGCCTTGAAGAACATCAACGCTGTTCCATTCGACCACGTTATGGGTCCATTCTTGGAACACTTGCCATTGGAAACCGGATTTGAAGAAAACACCCCTATTTTCAACTTGATCATCAAGTTGTACGAATCTCAAAATGCATTGATCATCAACGAAACCCAAAAGATTGTTGACATCTTTGCTAAGATTTTTGTTTCTGAAGCTGAAGCAATCAGATTGAAGGACGAATCTACTTTGGGTAGAGAAACTGACATTGAGTCTTTGAGACAATTCCCAGAAGAGGGCTTGAAGGTCAAAGTTATCGAATTGTTGAAGTTCTTGGACTCCAACTACTCCGGTGTGGTTTCTGCTAACGAAACTTTGAAGGCCGCTATTAACTAAGCCTTTCTCGTCATATCTTCTTTATGCATAATATTTGTATATAATTCTTTCACTCCTTTTGTTTTAGTTTAGCTTTTAATGGTACTTGGTACAACTATTCTCCTTAAAGGATATCTGTAGATGTAGAACCATTTTTGATTGCTGTTAGTTTGATATTTCACTGTTATGAGGCCCGGAACTAATGTGATATTACTGAAAACGTTTGATTTTATTATAGTACGTTTACTATACTATGGAGTTTACTATATTATGGAGATTACTATGAATACTAAACTATTAAATTTTTAATAGTCAAGTACTTTAGTAGGAAGTTTTACAGTTGGAAGTTTATTGTATTCTCAGATCCTAGCATTACTTCTAATAGGATGGACAATATAGAAAGTAATCCCAGATTGAAACAAGGGATGTGCCATCGGCCAAACGCAAAGCAGATAAGCTTAACGTTTCACATTCTAAACCATCCATGTGTCAAATAACTAATCTTCTCCATAGTCAATTGTGTATTCTTCATTTAGATAATTTCCTGATTGGGACGTTAAAGGAATCACCACTTTTGGGTGCAAAAGATGGTTTAACACACTTATATAAAGCACACAGAGTACTTTTGAGATGGAAACAAACAAAATGGACGCTGGGCAAGTGATACTAACAACATTTTCACTTTTATCTACTGTGATCTTAATTCCGCCTCTTATTTGGCACACCAAATCAAAGAATATCCCGGCCATCTGCCTCATATACTGTTTCTTGATTAGCAACATAAAAGATTTTATTAATAGCATTGTCTGGAGTGTTGATGACTTGGAAAGTGCATGGGATGGCAAGATTTATTGTGACATTGTCACCAAATTGGATACTGGTTCAAAGGTTGGTAGAACTTCCGCTGCAGCTGCGTTAGCACTTAACTTATACATGGTATTGAAAGCTGAAAACCCAATCTTTTTGGATCCGGGGAATTGGAAGAAAATCGCTACAGAACTTAGCATATGTTTGATTACTCCTGTGTTCACTATGGCTACTCAATATACTATTCAATCTTCCAGATACGTTATCTTAAGGAATATCGGCTGTAGAACTTCCTACAGCTTCTCAGTTTCCATAATTCCACTTTATTATATGTGGCCTCTTTTGTGGTCAATAATTGCCCTTGTATTTGCTTGCTTGACCGTGTACAAGTACTTGGAGAAAAGAAGAGATGTCAAAGATATCCTTAGATGCACCAATTCTGGTTTGGACTTGAAACGATTCGCTAGGTTGCTTATTTTTAGTTTCTTGATAATTGCAGCAGTTGCACCTATCAGTATTTACTATTTTATTGAGAACTTGCGTTTGGTTGGGCCTACCCCTATGAGTTATAATAAACTGCAAATTATAATTGACAACGTGAACTTCCCTCAATTTGAGCTGCCCATAAATATCGCCTTATCCATTGTCACGTTCTTGCTATTCGGCATAGGGACTGATGCTTTATCTATGTACAGACAAATTTTCAGTAAGGTTTTTAACCTAAAGAACACAAGTGAAGATTTTCAAAATGATCTAATGAATCAAGTTCTTAATTTGCCTTCTCAATCAAGAGTTGATTCCAAGAATTCCCATGCTTCATCCGCTCTAACTAACAATTCAACATTCTATGACTATGATGCTACTATTCTTGCTAAGGAAAATGCCTTTGATTTTGAGAAACAAACAAGTTCTCCATCTACTCCGACTTCATTGGAGAATAATATTGTTCGCTTGAATGAAATGATCCAATCAGACGATGGTATTGGCTATAACTTCACAGTGACAAAAAAGTAGAACTCATATAAATACTAAGAAAACTAATGGAATAGGTGATAAATATTATTCATATATACAAGTTATTTTATCAAGTCCTCAAACTTCTTTTGGAAAGCATCAGCTTTAACCTTTCCTTGGGTCTCCCTCATGGCCAACCCTATCAAGTATTTCAAAGATTTTTTTTGGCCATTTTTGACCTTTGTTACAACATCTTGGTTGTTTACCATAATTTCAGAGCAAATCTCTTCTATGGCATCGTCCATATCCTCTTTAGAAACGTCTTTAGGGATACCTAAATCGAACTGGTCTATCAAGGAAGTAATTGGCGTATTCGCATATTCTTGGGGCAGCTTTAATATCTCTCCTAGCAAAATTCTAGCCGAAGTCTGCGAAACCTTGGAATTCACAACCATTAAGATCAACTCAGCAAATTTCTGTGCTGGTAGGGCATCCAACAGTACAGGTATATCAAGTTTGGAGAAAATACCCAAGAATTCATGGAATAGCCAGTTATTAACTAAGCGAACCTTCTGTAGGTTTCTGCCCACTAAAACATCATAGAGATCGTAGTAATACTGTAAGATAGGCTTGTTTTCCAACAAGAAGAGTGCGTACTTCAACTCCAATTGATATTTATCGCTGATCAACAAATGAAGGATCTGGTCTGGTAACAATGGTAGCGTGTCTTTTATTTCCTTTGAAATGATGGAATCCAAGTAAATATTGGGCAACTCGGAGTCTGGGACATATCTGTAATCAACCGCGTCTTCCTTGATTCTCATGGACCTTGTCATACTACCATCCCAACCCCTAGTTTCTTGGACAACAGGAACATTTGACTTCACCGAAGCGATCTGTCTTCTATATTCGAAAATAAGTGCTTCCCTAATGTCTCTGAAACTGTTCAAGTTTTTGATTTCTACTCTGTTCCCACCGTTAATACTGATGTTCACATCGATTCTGAGCGATCCATTCTCCAACTCACCATTACAAATATCTAAATGTCTCACCAAGGACTGGTATCTTTTTACAAACAGGAGCACCTGCTCGATATCTTCAAAGTCTGGTTTCGTTATCAACTCTATAAGGGGAACATTGGCCCTGTTATAATCGATTTTGACAGCTTTGTCATGATCATTGTAGTTCAACTTCCCAGTATCTTGTTCAAGTTGAATCTGTTGGATGTTTATAATCTTTTTATCTTGGTTTATCTCGTCTATTTTGCTGTCCAATACTAGATGCCCATTTTTCGAGATGGGTTGATAGTACTGCGTGATTTGGTATCCCAACGGCTGATCAGCATAAAAGTAATGTTTTCTATCAAAGGACGACTTTGTCTGGATACTTCCACCAAGTGCAACAGCAGTTTTCAACGCCAAGTATATTGCTTCGGGGTTGACTTTTGGTTGGGTGCCTGGAAGTCCAAGATCGAAATAACTGGTATTCGAGTTGGGGATGCTGTTGTTGTTGCTATTCACTGAGTTTGAAAACAACTTATACTTTGTACTCAACTGAGTGTGGATCTCCAAACCGCACTTGAATTGGTACATTGGATCCAATGTGAATGGTTTCGCTCGTTGAAACGAGGTGTGCAAATATCGCCTCACTAGCATTGGTACTGACTTCAGTTTTTTTTGGTGAATTTGATATTGCGATTTACCAATTTCATGATTTGATTTATGGTTTCCTATAGACCAATGAAAGTGTCAAAAAAAATACGCTTATGCTTATGGAAACAGATGAGCTTAATAATGCGTAAAAGTTTCTGAGGTCGTAAATAAAAGAGAGTGCTCTAGGACAGTTTCATAAGATCTTCAAATGAAGGATTCAAAATAGATGTAGCCATCTGAAATCTTCATTAAATTTTAGCATCATTTTCAAAGACGACTATCATTAAGATACACTTTTCACTTTATAACAACCCCGAAGTCATTTTAACTGATCATTCTATTTAATACAACACAAAGGCTCCATCCCGATTGTTGATATGGTGATCTCGATTTTAAGTAGTCTGTTATGCAATCGGCCTTCCTTAGTGTATAGAACCATGCGTATTCAAGATTCCAGGAATTAATCTAAATGAGAAAACGAATGAATTATATAGAAAGATTAGTCTTTATTACTTAGTTTACTGGAAAAGCAGAGGTTTTAGAATTAGTTCGATATTAGGTGAAAGATAGGGTCGCACCATTGGTTGTTGTCGAAGTTTAGGAATACCTACTACAGCTTAAACTGCTTCTTCTGTGAGGTTGACATAGATTACTATTAAGGATAGGATGTTAGATCTCTCCAGACCTTCGATCACATATAAAACGGATTATATGTATTCCCTACAAGAGACTCATTCAAAAACATTTATACAAGAACAAGGACTTCGTGGCCAAGCTGGTTAAGGCGTAAGACTGTTAATCTTGAGATCGTGAGTTCGATCCTCACCGAGGTCGTATCTTGTTTGCCCACATGGCCAAGTTGGTAAGGCACCTCACTAGTAATGAGGAGATCGTCAGTTCGAATCTGGCTGTAGGCATTTTTTTTACTTTTTAAGTAACAAAGTTTGTGTAGGGTTGTTAACATAAAGATGTGATCTTTCTACAGGGTGTTTGTATGATATCGTATAATTTCTAAAAATTTTAAAACTTCAAAGCCATTTCAACGGCAGCAGCACCCCAATCTTCACCGTGGTTGTGCATTTTACCTTCAATCATACCTGCTCTTGCTTGTGCTTGTTCGTCGGTAAGACAAGTCAAGACACCGAAAATGACTGGAAGACCTAACTCAAAGTTTAACTTCATTAATTGACGACTCACAGCGTCACAAATGTATTCAAAGTGCATGGTGGATCCCTTAATCAAAACACCAATTGGAATAACTGCATCCAAATTGTGCTTTTGGGAAAAGCTCTTAGTGGCATATGGTAATTCGTAAGCACCTGGGACGGACTCAATCAAGATATTCTCTTCCTTAACACCAAGTTCGAGTAAACGATTCTTAGCACCCTTCACCAAGTTGTCAATAATTTCTCTATTCCATCTGGCATGAATGATACCAATCTTCAATGAAGATCCATCGTACTGTTGATCAATCTCTCCCAAACCCTTAACTGCCATTTCTAATTACCTATTTGCTTTTTGTTGAACTACTTAATTTCATGCGTTCCATTTCTGGATTACCCGGAATAACTTTTTAGACATAAATTTGAACGAAGAAACACTGTGAAATAAAAAAGTTTTCTTCCCAATGGACATTCAGACATTTACACATGTGGACATTCACAAATGGTATGTAAAGGTATAAAAAACACATATAGTGATGATAAGTTGTAATCTTATTTTTAGATGAAGATAATAATGGTATATCCAAAATAGTCTTTCACCCCTATCTGACTGTGGATTTTATGTGATATGAATCTAGTACTAACTAATTTGAAGTGTACGATATTAAATTCTGCAATGGAAAATATGTAACTTCTCTTGGTGCCGCTGTAGTTTAATGCGTCCCATGATTACTCTTTGAGAAACAGTTCAAACTCTTTGACACTTATTCTTGAAACTAAAACTTGATGGTTTAGGTATGTTTGGAGGTTGTAACTGATGTCTTCTCTTTGCGTTTTTTCATGTATAGCTCTTTTGATTGGTATGATTTGGAACCATAGTTGGATTAATATGTTGTCTATTGTCCCGGCTCCCGTCATAACTCTATCTAAAAATCTTGATAGATTCGACTAATTAGGAAGTTGACTCTAGAAAATGTAGTTGTTTCATGGGATAATTTTATGGACCGGCTGCGTTGCATTCTAATTTATTACTTTGGCAGTGAGCTCGTAATATGGATTTAATGCACCTGAGTAACGGTAATAGTTTAGAACAATGTCTGACTAAGCCTAAATGGTGTAAATAGGGCTTACTACTCCAACCTTATTTTGATCTTTGTATCTTTTTGCAGCTATCACAACTGTGATTCTGGGGTTCCAATCGCTTAGAATTCTCAAGCTCCTTAGCAGAGGTTCGTCAATTGGTTCATGTGTATAAATAGGTAGAGGAATATCCTGGTTTTTGGTTTATCAATCATCTTTGATACTCAACACTCTTTAATACTCTCTAATACTAAAAATGAAATTACAATTTGCTACTTTAATCGCCTGTGTTATTCTCACTACATCTGCTGCCCCAATTGGGTTTGTGAATGCTGATGAAAATCAATTACAAGCCCGTGGTGGTGAGGGTGCCGGTGCCGGTGCTGGTGCTGGAGCTGGTGCCGGTGCTGGTGCGGGTGCCGGTGCTGGTGCTGGTGCTGGTGCTGGTGCTGGTGCTGGTGCTGGTGCCGGTGCTGGTGCTGGTGCCGGAGCTGGTGCTGGTGCTGGTGCCGGAGCTGGTGCTGGAGCTGGTGCTGGAGCTGGTGCTGGTGCCGGTGCCGGTGCTGGAGCTGGTGCTGGAGCTGGTGCTGGATCTGGTGCCGGTGATGGAGCTCAAATTGGTATTGGTGCTGATATTGGTCTCGGCGGTGGTATCGGTGGTGGAATTGGTGCAGACCTCGAGCTCCTTGGTGGGCTTCTTCATGGTGGTGCCGGTATTAGCGGTGGTCTCGGTGGTGGGATTGGTGGTGGGATTGGCGGTAACATTGGGTTGTAAGCATAATATCAAAATGTGGACTTTTATTTCACTGAAACTACTGATGGTTCGTTGCAGTTTGAGAAACAGACGTGTTTCCTGAACTAGAAAAAGATATTTATTTGATTAATGATATAATGAATTCTTGACTGGATGCTATTTGGCTGGCTATAGCTCAAGTATATTTCAAACAAGACCTCTTTAGCTATATATGATGTAATAATTATGAATTAATAATTGGTGTATTTTATTAGTGGCTGCAAAATGGAGCTTGTTTGAATAGTATGTGCTCGTAAAATCTCTCAATTTTGGTAACGAATGTCACGATGTACATAGTTTAATGTTGCTATTTAAGTTGGGTGATGACTATGAGATGGAGTTATTCTTGTATGATTTTTCTAGTTATTACCCAAATTTTTAGAAAATGTTGCAATACAAATCCAGTCAATATGGAGATCTAAACAGAGAAAACTCTCTTGCCACGAAGCCCCAATTCAGTGCGCTTTTTTCTTGAAACTGGAGCCACATTGAGCTTGAGAAATGAGCCTGAGTATTGACAAGCCCTGCCTAACACGGGAATACTCGGGAGAGGACCGAAAAGCAAGTAAAAGAAATAAAGATAAGAGTAACAGGGTGAACTAATGCGAGTCATTCATCAGTCCGAATGTATTTGTTGGGCGAAATACATAGATCTTCTGCAGTGTGGGATCTACAAATAAAGGGGATTGAGGGGGGCTACAAAACAGCAAGTGCGAAAGACGGATCGGGAAGCGTGCATGTGTGGCCCGATTATCGGAAATCTTATGAGATCACGTGCGGCTTATCAATAGCAAAAGATATATATATATATATATGCAGAGGCGTAGATTTAAATATAATAAATAAATAGATATGAACAATAACAAGGGAGTGAACAGACCGTTTATAAGCGTCCATGATAACTTTGAGACTACAAGTAGTATACTTTCTGACTACGATGAGGTTGAAGCTGCGTACGATTTTGTGAATGAGGGAGGCATGGATGACCAGTTACTGTATGTTTTGTTTAACCCAGGTAAGAGTAAAGCACGGGTTGATTCGGATATTTTGCTGAACACCAATACGACGAGCACTTTTGCGATAATTCCGTTGGAGGGCAAAGTTGAAGAAGATGATGAAGAGGAAGAGGAGGAGGAAGAAGAAGAAGAAGAGGAGGAGGAGGAGGAAGAGGAGCAAGAAGAGAAAGATAACAAAGGGTACCAAACTAACAATCATCTTTCGAATAAAATCGATTCCTGGCACATTGCAAACATTCAATCTGAGGAGACCGAGGACGACAACATAGCGAGCTGGAACTTGGATGAGAACCTTATTGAAGACAAGAGTGAAGATAGCGACGACACCACATTTTACGGGGATGACGTTTTGTCCCGTCTTAACAAGGAGGAGCTTGCAAAGTTTAAGAAGTTTCACAAGATGTACGATATTAAGCTGTTTTTGCTTGACAGAGATGTTTCGTTTCAGAGCCGTCTTAATCAAATTATCCAGATTTTCTTGAACACACATCCGATGCTAGACCAAACCAAGCACCCAAAGTACCAAAATGAATACTTGAGGCGCATTCGCAATTCCAAGTTTAGCAACGACTTGGAAAGATCCTTGAGTAACTTGGCTGACGATTACGACGAGAGATACAGTATCTCCGAAGGATCTCTGTCATTGGTTATTTGCGGTGGTGCTGGCACCTGGAGCGATATATAGACTTAGAATACAATTGTAATATTTAATGGATGGGTTTTATAGTAAGCATGGTATTAGTGTGTATTTAAATCTCACTTTGAATTGTGGAAACAGCTGCACCACCTTTAGATCTTTAGAATTCACATATATGTTGGAAATTCACCACTCCTCTTCAGAATTCACATGTCTTCAGAATGGAGATTTACAAATCATGGCTCAAGATATAAAGCAAATAGTACTATACGATTACATAAAGCACTATTACATGTATCACGCCTTGCGCTAAACGTAACTTTCATATCCTACAACATGTGGCAGGAACTTTGCACCCGAAGCCACACAAACATTTTTTCCCGACCCTGCGCTTTATGCTGTTTATTGTTCACTAGTGACTATGCCGTGGCTTCTCTCGGTCTTCTTCCCTCCTATTGTCTTTTGACTTAGTCACACCATCTATTCAAGATAAGCTTAAATGGTTTGAAGTGAGATGAGCAAACAAAAAAAAAGAAACTTGAGCGATACTTTTCCTTGATATTATTGGCTACGGAGATTCTTTGGTACCATTCATGTCATTGAGTGCTATTGAAATCATTGGTGTTATTTGTTCCATAAGTATTCCAAATAGTGGGAACTGATTCGCCAAAGCTGGGTGAGATAAGTTGAGAGAACGAGAGAGGAATTTTGTGGAACATTTTTTCTCGCAGGTTCCATCCAAAAAGAAAATGGGCGAAAAAGTTCGACGATCCAAACTCTATCGTCGTATAATGGCTGGATGTAAGTACCCGACGTCTGACGTAGCACACACGGGGACACACATTACTAACATGATACAGTTCGTCTTCTTGACTTAGTTAGATTCTTTATCCCACTTCTTCCAGAAGTGGAGCTTCCTACAGAGAGAATCGGTTTCGATGAGAAAGTGATTTTCACCATCTCGTCTGCCATTATTTACCTTGTTGGCCAGTTGCCAGTGTATGGATTGGCACCATCCAGCGAGTACCGTGTCTTGGACCCCTTGGCCGGTGTCAGACCTATTTTTGGCATGGAAAAGGGAACCTTGTTGGAGGTTGGCTTGTTGCCTATTGTCACTGCTGGGTTTATCTGGCAGTTGGCCGCTGGCTTGAAGTGTGTCAAGGTCAATTTTAATGTTAGATCCGACCGTGAGTTGTTCCAGAGCGCCCAAAAAATCACTGCTATCGTTCTCACCGCCTTGTACTCCCTCGTCTTGATCTCTTCTGGATACTACGACAATGTCATTAGAGGCTACGACCCAGTGTCCGCACAAGAAAAACCCTTGTGGTCTTACTTTTTAATCTTCTCCCAAGTCAACTTCTGGTCCTTGATTGTCACCTTGATCGTCGATGTCTTCGACAAGGGCTTTGGTTTCGGAAGCGGTATCTCAGGTTTACTTGCCTTGCTGTTCACTACTAACTTGGTCAGAGACGTTGTTGGTGTCGAACTGGTTCCTTCTCCAATCAACCCAGAAACTACTGAAAGCTACGGTGTCTTGTACAACTTGCTCACAAGCTTCTCTTTGACTGAAATTACAAAGAACCTTCAACAAGTTTACTACTCCTTCACTAGATCTGCCTTGCCAAATTTGAACCAGGTTTGGATCGTTTTTGGTGCCATCTTTGTTGTCATCTTCTTGCAAAACTTTAGACTCGAATTACCTGTTAGATCAACAAAGGTTAGAAGTGTCGCTAACGTCTACCCAATCAGATTGTTATACACTGGTGCCTTGCCTGTCTTGTTTGCTTACACCATCGTTGCCAATGCCCAATTCTTTGCCTTTGCCTTATCTACTGCTGCAAACACCTTGGGACTCTCCAGCGATTTGTTCAAGCAACTCGTTGCTACCTACAATATCGATACCGCTTCAAACACCTTGAAATTGCAATCCGGTGCGTTTGCTTACCTCTTCACTGTTGGCTTGAACCCATTGAAGATTGTTGGCTTTTCCATCGTCACCATCTTGTCCGCCGTTTGGTTCTCCCTCAAGTGGGCTAACCAATCTGGCTCTTCTCCAAAGGACTTGGCTGCTCTGTTCAAGGAACAAGGTATCTCTGTCGCCGGTAAGAGAGACGTTTCCCTCACCAAGGAATTGTCCAAGATTATCCCATTGGCCTCTGCAACTGGTGCTGTCCTTTTGACCGCCTTGAGTATCGTCACCGAAATCTTGGGTGCTTCCGGTAAGGGTGTTGCTGCTATCATCGCCATCAACTCTGTCTTCTCCATCTTGGAAGAATTCATGCTTGAGTTGCAACAAACAGGTGGCTCTTCGCAATTCACTAGCGCTTTGGGTCTTTAGACTCTGGTTGTATGTACATATCACTACTACATAACATAAAAACATTAATGCAATAGTTTAGATAATTCACTGTATGAGGATAATTAACCACGAGAACACAATCTCCTTTACAATATCAACCATAAGAACAAAAACGTCCAAAATAATACAATAGAAATCAAGTAAATAAGAAGAAGTATTGATAACGGCTCTAGTTGAGCTGAAGAATCCACATAAACCAGGAGGTATACAAAAGGGGTATACTTGAACAGAATGGCCCCAAAGACCAATAATCTAGAACGTGAATCTTGTCAGAAGAATAATTCTCGAAAGAATACTCAAAGAATACTCAAAGATAATAGAATACACATATCTAAGTATACCCAAAGAATAATATTCTAAAGAGGGATCCAGACAATAAAATCTATCAACAAATTACAAGGGAGGTCGAATGCACCATTGCGATAAACACACTTCTTGAATCGGAGTTTTTATTTTTGATAGCCGATACAAGTAACCGACTTTGTAAGCATTTTCTATTCTTTGCTATAAACCGAGAAAAACAGTTAATCTGGTCTTTTTGGCAAATTTGTATTAATTTAAACCATTAATGAACTTGATATCATATTTAGAAAATCGATCTCTATTGACTCTAGAACCAGAAGAACAGTGTACTGTTTAATGCCATTCACGAGAAACACTATTTGAAATTTTGAAAAAGGTATTAAACGACCAATTCAGAAAATCAGAAATCAGCGCAAATGGTTTAGTGGTAAAATCCAACGTTGCCATCGTTGGGCCCCCGGTTCGATTCCGGGTTTGCGCAGTTTCCGTGATAGTTTAGTGGCTAGAATCTCCGCTTGTCGCGCGGAGGACCGGGGTTCAATTCCCCGTCGCGGAGCTTATATTTTTGTTGGTTAGTTTTAGTTTAACTGCTTATCTTTTAGGTGTGTTGATTAGTTTTTATCGAAAAGAATATAAGAGGATGTCGCATAGAATTTGTGCTTGATTATCCTTCTATGCGACATGTTGGTGTCTTCGTGTTTTTTGCGCGCGACATTTTTGTATTTACTATATCGCTTGATCTCCATCCACCAACGGAAGCATGGACCAAGAAGACTTGAACTTTAGGAATCCCATTAGAATCGGGTACTATGACCCATTCAGTGTATTTCCACAAATACAAGAGGAATTAGAGTCGAGGATTCCGTTTACCAATCTCCATTGGAAATACCATGAATCTAAACCAGTCAAGTCCATACCACTACTTCCAGTGAATTTTATAGAGGAGGTTCCCAAGATACACCAGGTGAGTCCAGCACGTAGTCCCGGTGGGGTTTCATTCTCAGAACGCAATGTATACACGAGGCTAATGTTCGTTAGCTACGAAACTCTCGACGTGTACAGATCACAGGTTCGACCATTGATCAAGGAATGGCTCCGTCATGTGGTTGCCAACTCGAACCTGGAGTGGATGATCGTATTATACATGCCGGCATCTTTCAAAGACAAACACTCAACAATTATCAAAACGTCTACATTTGACAAGTTGAAAATCGACTTTAACGAGGAGGGTAAAGAGCTTGCGTCCATGGTTGACCTTGAATTACCGAGATCCAGTGATATTGAAAGGTGTTTCAAGCTCAAAGAGAAGAGCGAAAATGTGTACACTGACTTGGTTTATAGTTTAAAGCAATTGCTCTTATTAACCTTCAATACCAAGTACCAGATATTTATGGATGGAGAGGTGTCGAGTGAAACAGCCTCAGAAATACCCCCAGTAAAGGAGATCATCCGCAAATTGGCACTTGCAGAATTGCTTGGAGATATGCGTTTGGGCCAGGATGCACTCGAGGTGTACAACGAACTCTACGAGGATTTGGACCAGAGATTTATCAAACACCCCAAGATGTTCAACATAAATAACGTTTTCAAAGACGGTGTCTTTGATTTCGAATCAGAAACCCAAGTTCCCAAATTCAGGGCAAACCTATTTGACCCAGCTTCGGACAAAATCAATTTGATAGAAATGAAGTCTTTAATTTTCATGAACCAATCTTTGATATTACGTTTATTGGCAAACTCGCCGAATACCCCTATTTCAATCTCTTCATTGCATTTCTCAAATTTGTACCAAAAGCTAAGTTATTTTTTAAATGACTTGGCCAATATCCTCCGAGGA
Organism: Kodamaea plutei; assembly: GCA_030705055.1. NCBI lineage: Eukaryota > Fungi > Ascomycota > Pichiomycetes > Serinales > Debaryomycetaceae > Kodamaea > Kodamaea plutei. Next base: position 61,910 of record JANIWJ010000025.1, on the reverse strand, counting down.
TCCAACTTGAGCGAATTGTTAATCATCACTATTGACCAATATTTAAACCTTCCAACCTATGAACGAATTATCCAAACAAACCATCTGAACAATATGAAAAATAAAGGAACAGAGCCCTACCAGTTGAATGAAATCTTGGAATCCAGAGGTGAATTAGCACTTTTGAAAAGATCCAAGTTGGTTCAAATCGGTGAAACCATGGGTTACTTTATCAACGGGGTCAACGGTGTCATGCACGAAATCAGTTTGCACGAACAACCACCCAGTAAAGTTGAATTGAGTTATGAACCATTGAAAGAAATATTTTCAAGCGAGTCGGCTTATTTCAAGGCATACGAGAAATTAACCGAGGAGGCTATTCAGAATTTTATCCTTTGTAACAGAACCAAAACCGTGGACATTTTGAGCATTGACATTGCATTATTGAATTATCAAAGGGGTAACTATCTTGAAGCATTGAATGTTCTTCAAAACTCCTGTGAGTTTTTCATCTTGAATGGTTGGAGCTTCATGGGCGGCGTTTTACTTGAAGTATATTTAGACTGCATCGAACAATTGAACCCCGAAAACCATGAATTGATCCTTATAACATCACTAAAGCTATTCTCCAGCATCTACCGCGAAAACTCAACGAATAACAAGTTTGGTATTAATAACTACAGTCTAACCAAAAACTTGAACAGTACAACTCAACTTTACGCCAAAATTAACAAAGAATCATTGAAACTACAAGAACCAGTGATCTTCCCTGTTGATGGTTTGTTTCAAACACAAATAGTACCATTTATGAAAGCTTCAAAACCAGAATCGTATGCCACTTTCATTGATGTTGAACTTGTCAACTTGTATGATATTGATTTCAAATTCAGGAGCGTCTTCATCGAGTTGATTGGTGCCGAAAGCATGAAAACTTTGCGCTTCCAAGCGCACAATGTAGCCATTGGTGTGAGCAAAACTCACAAAATCAGACTCCAATCCAACGACTTTTGCAATGGCAAGTTTTATCCATCGAGGTTGGTAATCTCTATCAATGATAAGCTCCAACTAGTCAAGGTTTTTGGGGATAGGAGAGAGGAGTTGTCGATTGTGGATGTGACAGAGGATGCCCTAGAAGAAGAACAAGCGGAAGAAGACGAGTATCGTGAGGATATTTCTGTCATCCAATATAATAACACTGCTCCCGGAGCGGAGATTTTCAATTCGGGCACAGATGGGTACCTTCCACAGTACAACTTTTTTCAAAATGTTGGCAAGTTGTGGTGTGAGTTTGCGAATACGCTGCAGATGGAATTGGGAACAACTGCCATGGTGTTGAATATCCACAATGGGAGCATTTCTGTAAGCGATGTGGAAGTCACGATAGTGGCCAAAAGTGAAGGATTGAAAGTGCAGTGTGAACCAGAGTGTTTAAGAATTGCCGAGTTAGAAGCCGAAGCAACACATGGAATTACGATTCCATACAACTACTACAGCGACAACAAGCTTGTGTTAATGACTGCCATGGTAATGTACAAGGTTGCCGGAGAGCAGTTCAGTCATGAAGTGAGCCAAACATTGGACACCACCTTGAAGATCTCCGTGTCTGTGCAAGATATCTTCCGTAGAGATTACATTTATTCCAAGTTCCAAGTGGGCACATCGAACCCACAGTTGCCTATCCGGATTCTTAGCAACCAGTTGACTAGTGCCAATAAGAACTACGAGATCCAGCAGCCGATGACGGGTTTGGGTGAGATGGTGGCGTACGGGGACCAGCCCGCGTCGATCTTCTACAAGATTGTGCCGCTGGACCAGTACCAGATCAGTTCCGCAGACATGTTGGACTTGGTGATAGAGTACTCCAACTTGGAGGAAGAGTGCGTTGAGTACACTTATCTGTACTTTGAAGAGGAGCTTCAGGAAGCCGGGCTCATGGACTACTGGTTTTTGTGCCGTGCCTTTATCCACGACTACATTAAGTTTGATTTGATCCATTATTCGATTTACTTTGAAGTGAAGTTGTTACGAGTATTGGACATTGGTAAGTTTTTCGAGTCGTCTGTGTTGAAATACGTGGAAGCTACTGCTGACAAGAGTACCATTCGCAAGTTGTTTGAGATTGTATTTGAGAAACTGAGGATCCCAATGAGGGAATTGAGCACAAAGGTACACAAGTTGATGATTTCAGTGCCGATGCCCGTTTTACAGTATATACACATTGTTGAGTTTCATCACGAGAAGAAGCTGCAATTTTTAGTTGGCGAGCCGATCGAGGTTGAGTTGAGGATTGAGACATTGACTAAATGGTTTAATGAGGTGGAGATTAAGACGAATCAGAACCTGGGGACTCAGAAACAAGAGAATGAAGAGACTCAGAATCAAGAGAATGAAGAGACTCAGAATCAAGAGAATGAAGAGACTCAAAATCAAGAGAATGAAGAGACTCAAGGGCAAAAATTAGAAGAAACCTTCCAGGTACACATTCTCAACGAAGACAACTGGCTTATATCTGGATTCAAGAAACACACATTCAAGTACGGGGAGGACACACGTTTAAAACTAGTGTTGATTCCGCTTAATGTTGGATACATCCAACTTCCCAAGTTGAATATCAAGCCCACAAGTGCAACTGTGGAGAAGGACTTTTCGATGGATGTGGATATTAAGAACGGAATGGAGACAGTGTTAGTGGTGCCCGAGGTGGACAGAATCACTTTTACCTTTTAATTTTCACCTTTCATGAGTGTTGTGGTTTAGAGAGCTTAATCTCTCTTTTGACCGAGAGCTACACCTTTCTTTCATACACTCATTACCTAGGGTATTCATGAATCTAACGGGTTACACATACAACCACATTAAGTAGATGAATTACACCTACAACCACCTTCAGTAGATGCGTTTCAACCTTTTGAATTATACCCTGGTATTATGAACTTTGTAGATATCATGTATTATTTTACTGAGCCTCTAACTATTTGTGAAAGATAGAGGGTCATTAGGGGCGCAAGCAATGGTTCACTGAGAGCGTCATCAATCGATTTAAGAGCATCACCAATGGATCACTAGGCTTAGGTGCTTCACCAGTGGATCCGTACAGTATCACAACTCATTGAATTGAGCGTCACCAATGAATTACTACGGGCGTTACATACCAAAGGGGTCACCAGGGGCGCAGCGTACCCTGTCCATTGTAGAGAATTCGTGAAGCACCAAACCAAAAGTCCACACGTGAGAAAATTTGGGGGAAGCAAATATTATTGTTTAGAGATGGTAAAAGACACCACGTATTACGACATCTTGGGTGTTGACCCGAGTGCTGATGAAGTGCAATTGAAGAAAGCCTATAGGAAGCAAGCCATCAAGCTTCATCCGGACAAGAATGGTAACGATCCAGCTGCTGCCGAGAAGTTCCAGGAATTGGGACAGGCGTACGGGGTTTTGCAGAACAAGGAGTCTAGAGCATTGTACGATGAGGTTGGAGTGGAAGGGTTATCGAGTAATGGAACTGCTGCCGAAGCAGCCAACATTGATCCTGCCCAATTTTTCAGTATGATTTTCGGAGGCAACAGTTTCAAGGACTGGATTGGTGAGCTTGCCATGTTGCAAGAGGTGTCAAAGACTGCAGAGGTTTTTGGAGAAGAGGAGGAGATTATTGCGGGGTCAGGCACACACACTTCCGGAGGTGGTTCCGAAGGTAAGGTTAATGAAGCGCATACTACCCTGGAGACGAGTATCGCTCACTCGGACAAACTGCAGAATGAAGGCGTTGCCGGCTTGACCAGTGAAGAGATCGAAAAGAAGAAGAGACAGCATAAGCAAAAACTCACCCAAGAACAGAGACAAGAGATACTCAAGATCCACGAGGAGGCAAAGCGTGCAAAGGAAGCAAGAATAACAGAACTTGCCGATATCCTTCTCTCCAGAATCGAAAAGTACCAGGTGGCTACATCCAACCCGGACGCCTTGCGTCAATTCGAAAACAAGTTGAATATCGAGTTTGAGGACTTAAAGGTTGAAAGTTTTGGTATCCAATTATTACAATTGATTGCCAAAGTGTACATTAGTCAAGCAAATGCAACAATTCTGTCATTGAAAACCTTTGGTGTTTCCAAGATCTTTACAAGTGTAAAGACTAAGTCTGGAACTGTCAAGAACGGCTACTCCATTTTGAAAACAGCCTTGGATGCCCAATCTTCTTTGGAAGAAATGGTCAAAGAACAGGAAGCTATCCAGACCGCTATCGAATCAGGTGAAAAACCCTCTCCAGTTGATATCCTCAGACAGGCAGAACTAGAAAGATTAATCACCGGTAAGTTCTTGGCCACCGCTTGGGCTTCCACAAAGTTCGAGGTCACAGGCGTCTTGAACAAGGTGTGCGACAGGGTTTTGAACTTGAAAGGCCTTGCAAAGAAGGAGAGATTAAAGAGAGCTGAGGCTGTCTTGTATTTGGGTAAGAAAATACAGTTGGTTAAACGTACCCCAGAGGAAGAAGAAGAAGCCGTCTTCTTTGAAGAAATGATGGCTGATGCTAGTGCTAAAAAGAGCAGACACAAGAGATCAGCTGAAGATACCAAAAACTTGGAAGAGTACTTGAGAAAATTGCATGTCCAAGAAGAAGAAGCTCAATCGAAGTAAGTAGAAAACCCTGTATTCTCCATATAAGAGTTTTCTAGATTATCGGAATTTAAAATGTATTCTCTTTCATCTTGATGTATGTTCTTCAAAACTATTCCCTGGGATTTCATTTTCCTATAATTATTACAGTATTGGGAATGGTATATTGAATGATACAGTTAACTGAATAGCATATTGATTGAGACAGTTAACTGAATGGCATAGTTTGAAGATTATGAACAGTTTAAAGATCTGAATAGTTTAAAGATTCTGAAGGCTTTATGAGAATAAAAGAACGGAGCTTTCAGAATGATTAGTTTCTTTTAATTCATACATTGAATATTTATGTATAATTTGTATTGATGCTATAAAACAACTGATTGAGAAAGAGTAACACTCATAACCTGATGCCACAACCAGGCATCGTTGTAAACTACATGAGTGCGATTGGGGAATGATTATATAATTGCTCACAGATTTTCGATCTCCGCACGTCCCAATATGAAAGAATGAAGGAAAAAATATTACTAAGTTGAACCAATCGCCATGCCTTCATCTAGAGAAGTGTTGACCTTATACAAGCAGTTGTTGAACAGCTCCATGAAGTTCACCAACTACAACTTCAGAGAATATTCCAAGAGAAAGGTTATTGATTCATTCAAATCACAGAAATCTTTGAAAGACGAAGAAGCCATAAAGAAGTTCTACAATGACGGCATAGACCAATTGGCCCTGTTGAAAAGACAAACCACAGTCTCTGAAATGTTCACCTCAGAAAAGTTGGTCGTTGAACCGTTGAAAAAGCATCAATAGATCTATCACTCCATCAGGTTCCTTTAAGTACATACTCTTTCATATTTCCTATATATAAATGCTCATAATGATTTTCAAGTGCAGTCAAGTGTAGCCAGTGTAGCCAAGTGTATTTCAGCGTTGAGCGAAATGTCGAGAGGTGTTTTTAATTGTCAGCAATAGAGAAGCCCTAGCATATGTGTGTTGTTTCTCGTCTCTTAATCATTGGTTGGCAATAATTAGTCATATTTTGAGTCACTCACAAGAAAAAGCAAATCTGATCTACAGTAGAATTGTCTATTAACATGCCAAAAAAGGAAGCGACCTCGGTGAGGATCGAACTCACGATCTCAAGATTAACAGTCTTACGCCTTAACCAGCTTGGCCACGAAGTCCTTTTGTGTTCTGGATTGATGCGTATAATTCAAACGTTTTATATTTCAATGCCAAAAAGGCATAGGGTTTAAGAGTCGATATAACCACAATTAATGTTCGTCTATTAAAATGCCAAAAAAAGCGACCTCGGTGAGGATCGAACTCACGATCTCAAGATTAACAGTCTTACGCCTTAACCAGCTTGGCCACGAAGTCCTTAGTGCTCTCGATGGAAACGTATTATCTTCCTCTTGTGTACTTGATTGTTAGAACATCTACCAAAAACAAAGAACTAATCCAACCAAAGTTAATGTTTGTCTATTAAAATGCCAAAAAAAGCGACCTCGGTGAGGATCGAACTCACGATCTCAAGATTAACAGTCTTACGCCTTAACCAGCTTGGCCACGAAGTCATTACTTGTGTGTGACAAATATAAGATTTAAATACACAGATAAAATGTAGGTTTTGTTGCTATTTATGAATTGAATAGAGTTTACGTTATAATGATTATTAAAATGGTTTAAACCCAAAGGTGAATTATCTGTCACAATGTTCCAGCTTGAATCATTACACAATTTTGTAAGCCGTCAAAAACCTAATATTGAAGTTTTTTTACAAGATTGAGTGGAACATAGATGGAATAAAAGCCAGTACAATCAATGATAAATATATACTGTATTACTCTAATCATATATATAGTCCATCAAATCGCATACTGTTTTTTCTAAAAACAGAAAGTAAGAGTTATATTCGTTTAAATTAACATTGTTGTTCCGCAAATCGTAATAGATTTTGTCACGCAATTGTAATAGAAGAACCTTGTCGTCTCTAGACTCAATTGGTGTTCGAATTTTGTCAATGTTTTCAATCTGCAGGTCGAATAGACACGGCTGGGATGTCTTGAAAAATGAGTCAAAAGAGGGGACGTTAAGATCTACTTGAGCACCTCTCTTGACAGGTGTGGGAACATCGATGGCTTCAAATAATTCACTCATACTCGTTTCAGTAAATTGATTAATGCCATCATGGCCAGAATTATGTAAAATCTCAAGAATAGAAAATCTTTTCAAGAGGTAATCCCAAGTAGAGTTCATAAGAGAAAGAATCCGCTTATACTTTTCACTTTTGAACCATTTACTGTTGAGAATGAACAATGACTTATTGACCAACTTAACATAAATGTACAACTCTTCGTTTTGTATGATGTCATATTTGAATTTGATTGCCACTATGATCAAGAGTAAAAGAATCGAATCAATGGGGATATTCCGTTTAATAAACCAGTTGAACTTCCCAAACTTGATAAAGTCGTTGTACTTTAAAAAATTGTTCAAATTATGCAATATGGAGGGCACTAAGTTTGATGACAAGTCGTCGTATGAAAAGTTCAACTGTTGGTTGAAGGAGAGCAAGGAAATCGAAGCCTCTTTTAAATTCTGAACAATATTCACTCTTTGGAATCCTATCGATTGGTCCTCAAAATGATGAAGAGATAAGCTATCATCATTATTTTCAGTGACTGTCACTTTGGAATGGTTCATGGTACCATCTTGTCCACTCATAAGTATCTGACGGTGGAGAATGAATAGGGCGCGATCCATATAACTCCATGAGTGATTTCTAATAAAACTAACAAAGTTAATTTCTCTCATAGATTTTAGTGGGTTAACCTTTTGGGAGACATCTAGCCTATTGAATGCATCAAGAAGAAATTCATAAAGCTCATTAATCATATTTTTGATTAAGTGAATTTCTTTATCTGTAATTCGACGGTCGATACCATTATACAACTGATGTACTAATTCATTTAAGACACGGTCGAATTTGAACTTGATGTTCAATGCCAAAATAGCCGGGTTTAATTTCATTGCTACAATCTCACCCAACTCGTTATAAATAGGTTTCTCATCTTCAGGCATGAGGACATTAAAGTCATTAAGCAGACAAACTGGCGGTAAACAAAAGTTGTGACATGTGAGGGCATCCAAGCCAAATATCCCCCACCACAACAATCTTCTGAATTGTATGACTTCCCAATCTTTAATATTTAGAGTTATTTGAGGATCTTTATGAAGATTGAGGAATTTTGCGTATCGTATGATTATTGAAATTTCCATAGTGGAGGAGTTTGAAGAAGTTGACTGGATAATCACATTACCCAAGAGCAATGGGATTGTCTTAACTCCATGAGGATAGTTGAAGTATTGACAAATCTTATTGAAACCCCGTAAATACTTTTCTATGTCCTGACTTAGAAGTAAATTGTCATATTCCTCAAACTCGGATGTTGATGCGGCATACAATATGGGAAAATAGAGGGTAAAAAACTTTAGTAGTTTGTCAACCGACCAAGATCGCTGCTTTTCATCTGTCACTGTCCCTTCCAAGCACTCCCAAAAATGGCTATGTTCCACCAAAAAATCATCTAGGTTTATTAGAATGGGGAGCATTGTATGAACAGAGTTGACATATCTAGTTAACAACTCAACTGACTTTTCCTTTGAACTGGGTAAGTGTGCTTTGAGTTCATTAATGATGTCACGAATTCCATTAGAAGCTGAGGGTGCATAAATAAGATTGACTGGTTGGGTAGGGTCTTTAGATGTGTTAACTCTAGAAAAAAAATCTGGCTTCTGCGGTTGATCTATGTTGTTGAATAGACTCTTGAGATTACCGGAGAAGAAGGAGCTAATATATGCATTGTTTCTCTGGGGAGGCGGATTATCTTGGTCCTTTTTGGCTATTGTAAATAGACTTGAATTGAAAGAGTACAGAGTATCTTCTAACCCCATTGAATTCACAGTTTGGAAATCTTTCTGGAAATCCTTTGTGTAAGTTTTAGGGTAGTATTCCTTAAGGGGGTACACTGGAGATTCCTTTGAGAGAATGCTCAGCGTGGCGTGTGGCCCCAAGACCAGGGAATCCTTTGACGTTAACACCGGAGTTTCCTTCAAATAAACATCTTTGTAGTATATGTCTTTGTATGCGTCTTGCAGACAAGAGTTATTGTATGCAGCTTTCAAATACGAATATTTATATGCATCTCTCAAATACGGATTGTTGTATGCATTTTTCAAGTGTACATCTCTCAAGTGAACGTCCCTAGTGGTGGAGTCGTTTTTTAGGAAGGTATCTCTAGGAACAATATCTTTCAAGAGTAAATTTTGGTCACCTGTGTGGGGTGGTAAATTGGAATCCCTATAGAGGGGAAACATGACATCTTTTTGTGAGGTTGTGGAGTGACGTCTGTTCTTGGTTTGGTGTTCATTTATAATTCCGGGCAGCTGGTTTTGTGTTTTCGGAATTGTGGGCTGCGAAATATGCAGCTGCGCGGGATTGATCATCTGATGTTGTTGAGCAATTAAACTAGGAGCAACGCAAGAGATCTGAGGGTCACTTGGTGGCAAAGCGGTTATAGAATCCGGTTCATTTTCGTTGAAAGAGGTGTCTATTCTGGAGGACCTTTTCCCACCTCTGCTGACTCTCTGGTTGACAAAGTACCTGCATTCCAATCCCAATTTGTCACAGCTTGAACACATGGGGCGATTTCTGGAACACTTTATTTTCTTTGAATGACAGGAGACACAGCTTAAGATTCTCCGCTGCCGCAGTTTTTGAACTTTTAAAACTTTGCCATCGGCAAGTACCTTGAGGTCCGTGGATTTCGAATCCCTACGCGAAGCAGTTTTCTGGCCCGGATGTGGTTCATTCCACACAGTGTTGGACAGCCGCAATAGACTAACCTCGAGCTGGCGGCCGAGTAGAAAATCTCTCTCGTGTATAATGTTTGAATTGTTATCGTACGATAGGTTGTCCGTTATGAAGGACGGTCCATCTTCAGTTGAGTTCTCTATGGCTGTGGTGTTCTCTATTGCAGCCATATACTTCAAGTCGGGTTGGTTGGAAAACACACACCTGGTTGTATTTTTGGTGTCTTGATAAATTCTAAAATAGGAGTATTTAAGAGCTACGAAGGCTAGCCTTTACTTGAGTTAATGGCGGCAAACCGCTATGTTATATATAGGGTCCCCACTTTGTAGTCCGAGAATCAAATTGTGCAATCGCCCAGAGAGTTTTATGTGGGGGGATTTCCTCGCATTGTTCTGTATGGGGACTGATCAGGCGAGAAAATTACATAACTGATGACCAACTAGCTCGGGTCGAGGCGCTTATTATTTTTGCTGGGTTTTTACCATCTTATATGCCTAAAGGGTTTTATTAGTTCCTTTTCTTTTTAAATTGGGCTTCCTGTTCTCTTGGGCGACTTTTAGGGATGAAGCGGGGCCCACCCTGTTCTCCTTTTCCATCTCTATTTCTTTACACAATGCAAACGTCTTTCTACATGTATAGTGGGGGAACATCGCACCAAGACAATAAAATTGTGTGGGGGAAGAAACAACTAGATCCATTCCATGTGTATCCTCGTTAGCGGAATGCTTCACGTAGTGCATTACACACACACACATACATAATCAAACACATACACTACACAGTGCCACATTAGCAGCACTAGCAGCACTTGAAACTAACGCAACTAACGTACCTCAAAAGGAGCATTTGTCCCAAAAAGCAGAGCTTGGTGTTCCATAGAGCGGACCCCTTAGTACGCGAAGTAGCAAACTAATCAGAGATATACACAAAGACCTTTACCGCAATATTGAAAACATCAAATCATTCGGAGACTACTATAAGTGGAGCGAAAAAGATCGAGTGATAAAAACGAGCGACAAAAGTGCCAAAAAGGAAGCGCGCCCCAAAGACCAAACCACGTGACAATCGAAATCGCCAACACACCAAGTTGCATTTTTTTCCCGGTTTGTTGTCCATAAACTAGCACGCTATGAGTTTTGAAGAAGCCGAAGACATTAACGGGATCCGTTTCTCGTGGAACTCGTTCCCCTCGACGAAGACGGAGGCCAGTAAGATTATAGTTCCCACTGGAGCGTTGTATACTCCATTGAAATTGCGTGACGACTTGCCAGTTGCCCAATACGACCCATGCTTTTGTAACAACAAAGACTGTGGGGCTGTCTTGAACGCATACTGTATTATCGAAGCCAATGGGATCTGGACATGTCCAATCTGTAAGTTCAGAAACCCATTGCCTCCTCACTACCAGAATATCACTCAGGAGTCTTTGCCGTTGGAGTTGCATGGATCAAGTTCTACCATCGAGTACGTGACTGCAAGACCAGTACAGCACCCACCAATTTTCTTCTTTGTCATTGATTTGTGCCAAGACGCTGAAAACTTGCAAGCATTGAAGGAAACTTTGGTGATCTCATTGTCCTTGTTGCCTCCAAACGCTTTGATCGGTTTGATCACTTTTGGCACCGTTGTCAAGGTGCACGACATTGGTTACGACAAGGAAAATGTAAAGCGCTCATACGCTTTCAGAGGTGACAAGGAGTACACAGACGAAGAACTCAACTCGAAATTACAAAAACCTGTCTTGAATTTGAACAGCACCCAAAACGCAAACACCTTATCCCGTTTCTTTGTTCCGTACGAAGAGGTTGAATACAACTTGACAAAGATCTTGGAAGGCTTGACTCCAGATCCTTGGGTCTACAAAAAGGACGAAAGACCAATCAGATCAACTGGTTCCGCTTTGGGTATCGCCACTTCTTTATTAGGGGCAACCTACCCAGGCTTTGGCGCCAGAGTCATGTTGTTCGCCGGTGGGCCTTGTACTTTGGAACCAGGTTTGATTGTCGGCCAACAATTGAAGGAACCAATCAGATCCCACTCGGATATTGACAAAGATAACACAAAGCACTACAAAAAGGCGTTGAAGTACTACAACTCTATCGCTGCAAAGGCGGTGAAAAACTCCCACACTGTCGACGTGTTCGCTGGTTGCTTGGATCAAATGGGTATGTTGGAAATGCGTAACTTGTGTAACCAAACAGGTGGTACCCTTCTCTTGTCCGATGCCTTCACAACTTCCATCTTCAAGCAATCCTTCTTGCGTTTGTTCAACAAGGATAATGAAGGTTACTTGTTGATGGGTTTCAACGGTACCTTTGATATCAAAACTTCTAGGGAATTGAAGGTATCTGGTGTTCTCGGACATGTATCCTCATTGAACCACAAAACTTCAAACGTTAGTGACAACGAATTGGGTATCGGTGGTACTTCCCGTTACAGATTGTGCTCCATGTCACCTCAACACTCTTATGGTGTTTTCTTTGACGTTGTAAACAATGAAGCTTTACCAGAAAACCACCAAAGTTTTATTCAATTCATCACACACTACCAACATGCGTCTGGTTCCTACAGAATCAGAGTTACAACAATCTCAAACTACATGACCAGCAACGAGATGGCTTTGACTAATTCCTTTGACCAAGAAGCTGCTGCTGTATTGATGGCCCGTGTCTCCTTGTTCAAATCAGAACAAGATGACGGCGCCGATGTCTTGAGATGGATTGACCGTGTCTTGATCAAGTTGTGCCAAAAGTTTGCCGATTATAGAAAGGACCAAGAAGAATCATTCCGCTTGGGCCCACAATTCTCCCTTTACCCACAATTTATTTACTACTTGAGAAGATCTCAATTCTTGCAAGTCTTCAACAACTCCCCAGATGAAACCGCCTTTTACAGACACGTTTTGTTGACTGAAGATACAAACAACTCTTTAGTTATGATCCAACCAACCTTGACTTCCTTCTCCTTGGATGGTGAACCTGAAGCAGTCTTGTTGGACTCGGTGTCCATCAAGGATGACCGTATTTTGTTGTTGGATACCTTCTTCCACATCCTTATTTTCCACGGTAAAACTATTGCACAATGGAGAAAGGCTGGTTACCAAGACCAACCTGAATATGAAAACTTCAAAACTTTGTTGGACGAACCAAAACAGGAAGCAGCAGAGTTGTTAGTTGACCGTTACCCATTACCAAGATTTATTGATACCGAAGAGGGTGGTTCACAAGCAAGATTCTTGTATTCGAAGTTGAACCCATCTGTTGCCTACAACAACCAGGAATTCGCAATGGTAAATGGTGCTGTCGTGTTAACTGATGACGTTTCATTACAAGTTTTCATGGGATCATTGCAAAAGTTAGTTGTAAGTGGATCCACTTAAAAGCATTTAATGTCAAAAAGAAATTAATATATACCATTGGAATGCGTCTTTTTTCTTTCTTGAAGCGCATTGTGATTAATATGGCAGTGTGAAAATTGCAGAATCACTTTGAACTCGATATATCATGAGTGAATAAATATTAAAAAAATGATTTGCTGTAGAAGATCACTAGTGTTTTAAGGTATTTCTCTGTTTTTTTCCATTGAATATCCTTATTGGATGTTTCTAGCAAGCTTATTATTTCTAGCAAATGCTTTACATTCTATAGTTTACACTAATAAATAAACTAAACCAAGAATACTGATGATTTGACCAACAAAATCGATGTTTAGGAATCCTTATTTTTTTTTTGCTAAAAGAATAACTTGTTTTATAAGAGATTATAATTCCAAATAAGACAATGATGAGATCTCAAAGTTAGCTTTTATAATCACTCAATAAATGAATTATTGCTGGTTTGTGGTAATTATCAGCCACTACAGCAATCTAGACCCTAAAAATACGCTGTGCATGTAATTTTAGGTAATGTGTATCCATTCGCCATAAACCTACATCTATTTCACGTGCAAATTGCAATGGAAGGTTTCAATGCACCCTGTAATTCATTGTTTTTCAGGAAAGAGTATCTTTCTATATCTGTGTACCTGTTGAAATGAATAGTTCTAATGGTATGAGCCCCTTTAAGCAATCATAATCAAGTTAGAAATACACCCTAGCAATTTGTTTCTTAATCAGATTACGAACAAGAACACAGCGCAGAAAAAAAAGCCACTAGGGAACCAAAAGAGAATGTTAACCACACAAATGAAACTAATAACAAACTAAGACGAGACAAACAATGGCTCACATTGATTAATAACGTAATTGGTATAATTATTGCATTCAAGAAAAATCTTTAAAATACTTTCTTTTATTAATAAATTGCATCTTGCATTTCATCTCTTAGCAGAAGATAGATCCATAGGCTAGGTTTCATATTTCAGCCTAGACTCATGCTTCAGTATGAGCCCAAAGAAAGGATATTGTGGATGTATAGTCTGTATAGCACCCCTCCAAAGGCGGGTAAAAGAGGAGGAGTATAGAAGCGTGTGCACTTTCTTTGAATACAAATTAAGGTTACAACGCACATAAGGAGTTACGTCAATAGCTAATGAGGTATAAAAATTGAATAGATTGAAGAGGCGTAATTCGGCTGAGAACACCAAAACCATTTTATGTGCTCGGTCCAAGGAGTTAACCAATGGAGATGTATATCAAATTGGAACTGCAGCAGTTCCGAGGAATCAACTTTCCAATTCTACGGTACATGCGCGCGCCCCTCTTAGAATAATGGGATTGACGTGCGTTCAATTTCATTCGCTAAGACTCTGTTAACGTCAGATAAGAGCGAATGAAATAAATATTCAAAAAGAAAAGAATAAGATTAAAGTAAATTTTTAGCATTCCGTAGTTAATTTGATTCTTATCAAGAACAATAAAGCAAACTGAGAAAGTGGGAAAAGGGATTTGTAATAGGGAAAATTCATAAAAAATAATGGATTTAAACGTTATGAATGTTCCAATAAGTACTAGAAAATTCTACACGCCCCTAACTGACCAGGTCAATATGCTTCTATCGAACACTCGGAATAAACGCCAATGAAAGAAATACCCCAAGATTGTGGAATGTTTAGGTACTGCAAAAATAGAAAATTGCAGCCTTATAAAGAAAAAAAAGGAAAAAAAAAAGACTTGGTACTAATGATTCAAAGAATAAACAACTATTTGAATTATAGGGCGCACTAACGCATAGCAATGCTTTTCTCCGCATTTTATAGCAAATCCTTCATTAGCATGAAATAATGAAAATTCTTTATTTTTGTTTTTGCAAATTGCGGAAACCATGTAGACAGTACATTACAACTCGACTGCAATAATTCACCAAACATTACCGGGCTATAGGAAAGTCCGTTAACTGTGCTCGAGTTTGAAACTTCACATACCGTTGCAAGTTGATTGTAGAATGTTTTTTCTTTTCTTTTGAATGCGGTATTCCGCCGTATCCAAGTACCAAAGTATTACTTATGTTAAGAATCCTGAACGGATCTGGTGGTTTAATTTAATGAAATTTTTTTCTTAAATGATAAAAGATCACCGAGAGTAGGATATTAGGAGGAAGAGAGCGCTAACAATATGAACCATAATAACAAAACAAAGGGCTTGTTACTAAAATAACTCTAAAAAAAAAATAGGATTGTCATTTTTTATTTCAAATATTTAAGGTTTGAAAAAGGTTAAATAAGCTTTTCATTAAAAGAATACCAGAAATTCATGGTGAAAAAGAAAACTACGTGGATTCCCATTTCCCTTTGTGTTTGTTCAACTGACTAAGAGGCCGATTATGCTTGACTTACAAAGTGCCCCACGTTACTATTGTCAGGGATGCATGTTAAAAAAATATATCCAAATCATTTTCCGCCTTGCGAGATACGAGTATGCATCGGTGGAGCGTATTGTAGTTGTTCTTTTTAAAGAGTATGAGTGAGATCAAGAAGAAGAGACGAGTGCTACCACCAGACAAGCGCAAAAAGGTCTCCACAGCTTGTGATAATTGCAAACGCCGCAAGTACAAATGCTCAGGTACCAAACCCTGCTCCATGTGCTCGAAAAAGGGTCTTGTTTGTGATTTTACAATTATTGATAAACGCTCGTTGAAGGCTGAAAGAATGGCCAAATTAAGGGAAAAGAAGGAGACTGAATTGATAAATGAGTTGTCAGACCCTTCAGGAATGTACGTTCCAAAGTCTTTGGAACTTCTTCTACTGTTCCCAATCAAAAAACCCGAGGGAGGAGGAGGAGGAGGAGGAGGAGGAGGAGGAGTTCCTGAAGATGACGACAACGATGATGATGATGATAATAATAATAATGATGAAGAAGAAGAAGAAGATGATGAAAATAATACTAATAATAACAACGACGATGAAGAGGAAGAAGAAGATATGGAGGAGGTGGATGAAGATGAGGATATGGAAGTAGACGACGAAGAAATGCTTGACAACGATACTTTCAAAAAGCATGAACAAGATTCAAAAACAATTATTCTTTTAGATTCCCATGGGTCTTCCAAAACTATAGGTACTTCCAGCCCAGAAACTGTCATAGCCGAGACTAGTTTCCTATTTGCCAAACACAACATTGACTTGAAGAAACGATCTCATGAATTAGTCCTAGACCAACCAATCAAACCCAGCGTCAAAGTACCGTTACCTCCTTTTGAAGAAGCAAAATCATTACTTCAGTTCTTTACAATTAACATAAACGACGTAATTTTCGTCTTAGATCCCTTTGATTTTGAACAGAGCACTCTTGCACTTGCTTTATCAAATCTGAGTGGAACCTTTAATGAAACTATTATTACCTACATGGTTATTGCACTAGGATCATTATTTAGAGATAGGCACTTTGTATCACCAACGGACGAATCACAACGCTACTTCGAAACGGCTTTACTCTTGATTCGTGAAAATGTTATTGAATTAGACCGTCATTGGTCTGTTTTATTTCATTTTCTCTGCTATTTCTACTATGTTTCAGTTGATAGACACCTGACTGCATGGCTTGAATTGAATATAGCAGTGAGGATTGCAGAAGTATACGGGTTTCACTTGATAAGAGACCCTAGTTTAAATGAACATAAGCTCTTTCAGAGCCTTTATATCGCTGACCGCATCAGTAGTATATTCATGGGTAGGCCTTTGGCGATACATGACTGCGACTGGAATGATATACAGAGTGAACTTCGCCAAACGGTTTTTCACAAGGGCGCCAGTCTCAGTGAAAAAGCTCAAGTTGAAATAGCAAAAATTGGCCGTGTTATGGGTAAGATATCAATCAGCATGTATAATAGCAAGACAGTGAAACTACGCAAGGTAAACGCGTATGCTACAGAATTACTGCAATGGCTGAGCGATCTTAACACTGACCTACTGATCCAGAAAGTAATAAATGAGCCTATTCATGATACTCATATTATCCTTTCTGTTCATCTATTTCAATTATATGCAATAATGTTGCTCACAAGACCTCTATTCATGGCTGTGGCCATAGAAAAGATAACAAAAGTCAAGAGACTTGGTGAAAAGGTATACAGTTACCACAAGACTGCCATTAAGTCCTCATTACTTAGTATTAAACTCATTAGCCATTATTATCTATCTGCTTTTAGAGATATAAAACGGACAATGTGTGATGTAGTAGTTCCCTGCTTTGTTGCTGCCATGATAATTAGCGTTGAATTACTAGACTATAAGGAGGATTTGGATGACCAGGTGACTGAGAATTCCTTAACAAACGCCATTGCTACGAGTGTTCAGATGCTTGAATATTTTGCAATCAGAGATACATTAGCTTCGAGATATTTGTTGATCATCAAAGAAATCAAATTTCATTTAGCTCTGAGAGTTTCTATTGCTGATCCTATTAACAATGATACGTTGCAAAGTCTCTTAGATTTTCAAAGATCATTTGCTGAACTGAATGTAGGTGATTTTGAGGATCACGAAGTGTCTCAACCATTTGAGTACACCTTCAATTAAAATGATCATTATTCTTTTGGAGCCATACATTTGTTTCATCTTCAGAACCAAATACTTTCGTCATCTTTTCAAACCAGGTAACAGAAAAGTCAAATAAAAGCCCAAATTGATTTATGAAAAAGCATACACTGAAACAACCAAAACATTTATTTACAGACGCTCAAAAAGACACCAATACTCACAATACAAATCAAATAACAAACCATCACATGAAATTCAGAACTACACACTGCAAAACTAGAACAATTAAAAAGACTCAAAATTCAAATTCATTACAACCTAACGAAAACTTCTAGAATCTATTAAATAAATCCACCCATTAACCGACCAGTAAAGTACAAGCACATTAAGTTCAAATTCAAGGCTAATGCCAAGTTCATGCTACATGCACCATTTAGAATATTCACATACATCTCAAATGCAGAGTTCACATTAGATACCATTTCGATTTTTTTAATTTAACACCATTAGACTGCTAAGCTAACAAAAATATCTACCACTTAGAATGCTTGAATAGAGATTAGTTAAAGATTGCAGGAATGTAACACAAATTTGCACCACTTAGAATACTCGAATAGAGATTACTAAAAGATTGCAAGAACATAAATTACATTTGCACCCAAAAGTATATATGTTTGAAATTTGCACCCGGATAACAGCATCCAAAAGTACCACAAAAACAAAACGTAGGATAGAGTAATAGAGTTCAGTAACGATTGAACTGCCGGAAATTGCCTTGCCCATTGAAAAAAGAGAAGCTGATATAAAGTGTAGTCGATATCACAAGATGGCACGCGTGATAGTTTTGGCTGTCTTGTATTTTTTTATTTTTAGGATCTGGAGACCAAGGCCTGTGGAATTCCAGATTATATTTTGTAGATTCTAGAATAATAGATCTAGGCTTTTTGGCGTGGTCTAGAATCGAAAGAAGAACTGAGATATAAGGCTTTCAGAATGGCACTTGACAATTAGGTAAGTTTGAAGGAGCTACAGAGTGACCGGTGTAAAAATACAGCTAGAGGGAGTTCTAAGACCGAGAAATCAAGCCAGAGGATATTATACTACCGAAGCATAACCCCAAGTGAAGCGTGACTCGCAATCTACAACTCAAATGAAGCGCAATTCGCAATCTACAACCCAATTGAAGCATAACTAACAACCATAAACACATAGTGGTATAGCGCATTAGAGACGATCCGAAGAAAACACAGCTAGTCTTTAGCGCGGTGCGGTGAGACGATTATGGTTGTGGTCAAGTGATCGCATATGACAAGGATAGCTTGTGAAAGGAACAGCCAATGAAACAAAATGTCCTTATAGGCGATGTATGTGTTTAAGGGCATGAAAGATGGCTTTGTAGAGGTTATCGGCTTATTCGGTATTCGCTCACACCTTGAATCAAAAAACATGTCTCAAAAATTTTCAAGAACAACAATATGAAGCTAGCTGTCATAGCGGGCCTACTTTCAGTAAGCTTAGCATCACACGGGGATGACTTGTACGCCTTTCTGGATTGCGTATATCAATGTGAACAAGTGACCTGTGGCGGTAACCCGTTGTACTATCAGGTGGAGCAAGAGTTTTACGATGAGCTCAAGGCGGAGGATTCTGAATTCGAATTGCATTGGTACAACGAAGACTGGACGTTTGACGAACAGCCCTTACCAAGCTACTTACAGAAGTTAGGCTGGGACTGTTTCTCCAATTGTGACTACCAATGCCAGCGCAAGGTGACCGAGATGCGTCGTGACAACAACGAAGAGATTTACCAATTCCATGGTAAGTGGCCCTTTTGGCGTGTGGCTGGTATTCAAGAACTTGCATCCATGGTGTTTTCTATGGGAAACTTGTTAGTTCATTTTCTCGGTTTTATCCGCTTGGTTAGCTATGCCTTGTCTGGACCAAAGGGTGTTTGGTATCCGTTGGCCAATTTGATTGCAGTTAACGTAATTACTATGTGTGCTTGGATTTTCCTGTCCATTTTCCATGTTAGAGATATCTGGCTCACTGAAAAGTTGGACTACTACTTTGCTGGTCTTACTGTTTTGAGTCTGTTCTATAATATCTCTGCTCGTTTGCTCGGTTTGCACCGTCGCAATAAGGTTGTAGCCCGTATTGTTTGGGCTGCCGTTTGCATCTCCATGTATGTCGGACATATCTATCGCTTAGAAACTGATTGGCTGTATACATACAATATGCAAGCAAATATATTTATTGGTGCTTTGCAAAATATTCTTTTGTATGTCTTGGTGTACGGACTCTACACAAAGTACTATACAATCGAATCTGCAGAATCCAACAAGTCGGTGGATTTGAGTCATTTACAATATATCAGATGGAACCGCATAATCTTACCAAGCTTCTACCTGCGCTCTCCAAAGTTATATCTGTTATACCCATTAATGCTTAGTTCTATCGTGGTTGTGGGCATGCTGATGGAAATTTTCGATTTCCCACCCTTCTTTTACGACTTGGTAGATGCTCACAGTTTATGGCACTTGATTACAATTATTCCTGGTTATTACGGCTGGTACGATTGGGCTGTGTGGGATCTTGATGTAAACATCAGAGGCGATAGCGAGGCTTTAGAAAAAAAGAAAATGGAGTAGGAATATAGACAATACTTTGACTTCTTTTCGGCTAGCGGAACCTCCATGTATTCCGTGAATATAAAGACCGATGTAAAATTCCCGTGTGTTTGAGGAATATGTTTGTAGGTACAGAAAACCCAGTCCGTTTGTTTTCTCAACAAAATTATATATCTAATATAGCCGGATTTAGGAACCATTGAAACTGGCTTCTCTTTCCTAAATTCGCTACAAGGAAATTTTATAGAAGTGCGATCTAGTGGAATAAGGATTGCTGATCATGGATAGCAAAAAGTTGCTTATCATGGATAGCGGTATTTAGTTAGAGATTTCGTCAATGTTGACTCCAGTATTAGTGTGATCTATCATTTTTAATGCTTACATCATCTCTTGAAGCCTCGTTATATCTAGAGAAGATATATTTTTTGTCTTTTGTAAATGATCTTCTAGCGAGCTATAGAAATAGATATACACAATTGACATTGTCATTTTAAACACACTTTTTGTTTACTGGATTCATAATGTTCCCATCCTTGTTGCTAATCATGTTACTTTTCCTACTCGTACAAAAAGAGAGACGAAAAGACGATGAGACAAGCATGATGCTGCTATATTTGACATGTAACCGGGTAATTGTCAATATTAGGCAGAATGTTTGAACTTCTGTCAAAAAAACGCGGGTTTTGCTACAAATTTAGCAGACCTTAATATTTTGAGATCTTCACTCCTTTTGCGTTTTAGTTCACTTGCAGTGCTTGGGCACTCCATAAAAATCTGGTAATAAACAACCCCAGTGATATGTGCGCGTGAAGCCACATTCCAAGCAATTTAACTATTCTATTACTATCACAATTTTAGTGCTTCTTGTGGGACTATTCTTTTTGTGGGAATTAATTAAAATTCGTACAAAATTAGAATATGGCTGCAACAAAAAGTAAAGATAGGCAATTCTTATATAAGCTTGTCGGTGCACCAGTTTTCAATAAGAAAGTTTCATTATGGACCCAGAAACTTATAAAGTACAAAAGCAACAACGGCTTCTCACAAGGTTCATTCGAGGAGACGCCCCTCCAATCCCATTACAAGAAGAAAGAAAACCTCACCCAGAAAGAGATGTCAACATAGCCTCTCAAGTATTGTTTTGGTGGGTTAACCCTCTTTTGAAAACAGGTTACAAGCGCACTTTGGAAGCAGAGGATTTCTTTACCCTCCCAACATACCTTCAGTCAGAACTTTTAACAAATGCTTTCGAAGAAAACTTCGCTAGCTTGGTTTCTAGTGCCCGAGCTAAACATGAAACATCGCAAAACAAAGAGCCATTTTACATCCTGAAGTGGAAAACTCTGTGGGCAGTTTTTATCACCTTCAAAAGGGACATTCTTTTTGCTGCAGCTTGTGCTCTCTTGGGTAATATTGGAGCAGCATTAAACCCTTTACTCATTAAAAAGATGATTCAGTACGTAGAACTTTCCACTCTTGGGAACTCTTCCGTTGGAAGGGGTTTAGGTTATGCCATCGGAGCATGTGTGGTACAATTGATGTGTGCCCTTCTAACTAATTCTTATATTTATTTTGGTACACAAAGTGGGATCAAAGCAAAGGCTGCCTTAACATCTGCCCTTCTTAAGAAAAGTTTGGTTGCAAGTCAAAAGCTGAAACAAACCTTTACTGAGGGTAAGATTACATCAATGATGGGTACTGATTGTAATCGTATCATGATTGCGAATTCACAGGGACCTTTGTTGCTTTCAACACCAATAACAACAGCTTTATGCTTGCTCCTCTTAATTATTAACTTGGGAGCCCCGGTATTATGTGGTGTTGCTGTACTTGTGCTTTTTTTGACATTTGTATTCTGGTCTATGCGTTCATTCTCCAACATGAGAGTAGCGGCCTCTATTTTCACGGATAAAAGGGTTTCTTATGTGAAAGAGCTCTTACAAAATATCAAAATTGTTAAATTCTACGCCTGGGAGGATTCATACGAAAAGAATCTTGTTCAAACTCGTGAGAAAGAAATTTCCATTCTACGGAAGATGGAAATGAATAGAGCTTTCTACATAACCTTATCTATTGTTCTTCCTTTATTCAGTTCTATGGTAACTTTTCTTCTCACATTTAGTCTTGATAAAAACAGACAAACTCCTGCTTCCATCTTTTCATCCATCGGACTACTTTCTATTTTAACTCAACAATTCAGTCAATTTCCTTACGTGTTGTCTTTGATGTCCGATCTGTTGATAGGTTTGGACAGAATTGGGAACTTTTTGATTTGCGAAGAAGCCTCAATTCAACGTCCTGTATCCCCAAAAACCATTAAAAATATGAAATCTCGAAACTTGGCTATAGAAACTGAAGCTGAATTCCAATGGGAGTCGAACATGGCTGTTGAGGCAGAAGAAAAAGTCCTGTCTGACGAAAAACAAGAGGCTTCCCCTGGAGGCAAAAAAGATCTGGAATGCACCACTATACAACCGGCAAAACACTTGAACAAAATTTACAAGGTAAACTTGAAGGTTACAAAAGGAGAATTCATTGTGGTGACAGGTTTTATTGGTAGTGGTAAAACCTCTCTTTTGAATGCTCTTGCAGGTTTCATGCCTCGTATTAACGGCAGTCATGTTATAAACGGTTCTACTATATTTTGTGGCCAGCCCTGGGTGCAAAATGCAACCATTCGTGAGAACATTCTTTTTGGTTCCGAGTTCAACCATGAGTGGTACAACACAGTTATCGATGTGTGTGCATTGAGAACTGACTTGAGTATTCTTCCAGCTGGAGATAAATCAGAGGTCGGTGAAAGAGGTATCACATTGTCTGGTGGACAAAAGGCTAGAATTAACCTTGCCCGTGCTGTCTATGCCAACCGAGAGATTATTTTACTCGATGATGTCTTATCAGCAGTTGATTCAAAGGTTGGTGAGCATATAATGGAGAGGTGTATTTTGGGTGAAATGGCCCAAAAGACAAGAATTCTTGCAACCCATCAGTTATCTTTGATTACGTCTGCAGACAGAATTGTATTTTTGAATTCAAATGGTATCCTATCTATTGGAACTCTTGAACAATTGGAGGATTCATCTCCTGAATTTTCCGAGCTAATGGCCTTTTCATCAAAGAAACCAGAAAAATCAGATGAAGATACCAAAGCTAATGAGATTGTTATATGCGAACTAAAAGAGTTTGAAGAAGATGAGGGTAAAATTATTAAGACAGAACAAAAGGCCGTTAACAGAATTTCCATGAAGGTTTTAACAGACTACGTGAAGGCTGGTATGGGAGAAAACAAATTATTAGGGACTGCTTTAGTGGTTTTAATTTTGATTTCTACAGTTTTGGCTGCATTTTTTCAGATTTTTGTCAACACATGGTTGGCATTCTGGACTGAAGACAAGTTTGGAAAATCGAACCGCTTCTACATTGCTTACTATATTCTATTTACCATACTAGCATTTTTGTTTTTGGCACTTGAATACCTTGGTATTACATTGTTAGCTAACATTGCGCTGAAGAAATTGAATATTAATGCAACCAAACAGATACTAAGGGCAACATCTCGTTTCTTTGACACTACACCAATTGGTCGTATTCTCAATAGATTCACAAAGGACACAGCATCCTTGGACAGTGAGATTGGTGTCACTGCCAATGTCACGATTGACCTCTTAGCAACATTAATAGGTACAGCTGTGTTGTGCATGATTGCGATTCCTTGGGTTACATTGGCTTTTGTTCCAATTACTATTATGTTCGCTATAATTGGTGACTACTACCAGTCACTGGGTAGAGAAATCAAGAGATGGGAAGCAGTACAAAGATCGCACGTTTACAATAACTTTAACGAAACTTTGAATGGTGCAGCAACCATCAAGGCCTATGGACACCAACATCGTTTTATTGAGAAAAACTTTAAGATGATTGATGTGGCTAATGAGGCAGATTTCTTGAACAATAGCACCCAGCGATGGTTGGGTGCGCACTTGAATGTCTGTGCTTCACTTATTACACTTATTATTTCGCTTCTTTGTATTTTTAGGGTGTTTAATGTGAGTTCTGCAACTACCGGTTTATTGCTTTCTTATGTTCTCCAAATATCAGCGTTCATGGCAGCATTTATGAGAACTTTGAGTCAATTGGAAAATGATTTGAATTCAGCTGAAAGAATCATTGACTATAATGTAAACATTCCACAAGAAGCGGCTTATATTTTACCTGAAAATTCTCCTCCTCCACACTGGCCCTTAGGTAATATCACTTTTGATAATGTTACTGTTAGTTACAGTCCAGAATTGGCACCAGTTTTGCGTAATCTTACTTTTGATATCAAGGAAGGAGAAAAGATTGGTATATGTGGTCGAACAGGAGCAGGAAAATCTTCTATTCTTTCAGCTTTGTTTAGATTTAACGAATTATCGACTGGTAAAATCTTGATTGATGGTTTAGAAATTTCCAAAATGGGATTGAAAGATTTAAGATCAAATATTTCCATTATCCCTCAGGACCCAATCTTGTTCGAAGGTACTTTGCGCCAAAACTTGGATCCGTTCAATGAAAGCGACTCAACAAAGTTATTGGGCGCCTTGAACAGAACAGGTTTAGGTTTTCTCAAGTTGGACCAACACGTTCAATCAGATGGAGCCAACTTTTCACTTGGTGAAAAACAATTGATTGCGTTTGCCAGGGCTCTCTTGAAAGATTCAAACATCTTGATTCTAGATGAAGCTACATCATCAGTTGACTTCAAAACAGATCAAGCCATCCAAGATACTATTGCTAAAGAATTTAGTCAGTGCACTATTCTTTGTATTGCCCATAGACTAAATACAATTGCAAAATACGACAGGATTCTTGTTTTAGACAACGGTCAAGTGAAAGAATTTGATACTCCATTGATGTTATTCAACACCACAAACCTGGTATTTTCACTGATGTGCAAGAAGGCAGGTTTATCATTAGCTGACTTTGAAATAAACTAGTAAATTTATATATATTCCCATAAAAATGTACAATATTTAACAAAACACACAAAACGAATAACCAATTTTGATCAATTATTCAAGTTGATTCGAGTCAACTTTATTCTATACAAACCTGTATTTAATCTTCATCATCTTCAGCAGGAGGAACCCAAGCAGGGGGCTTGAAGAATTCCTGGTCCTCTTCAACAAACTTCTTAAAGGCATCTTTATCGTCAGTAAACTGGTACAAGTATTCCAATTCTAAATCATGAACTTGTCTACCCAACATGACTAAAGTATGCAAAGGTTCACCAGAATCATATTCCGATAATTCTTGCAAAGTTCCAGCCTTGAACTTTTGCAGTGGGGATCCCAATCTGGAGACAGCGACACAAGGAGTGTTTGGGGTGTAAGCTTGTTCACCACGAGCTTCTTCAATTTCCAACAATTGTTGACAAGCGGTGGCGATGTCCATATATCTAGGGGGTTCGTAGATCAAACGGCCACGAGCCATGTTTTCGATACTTTGTTCCTTAACCTTGATATCAAGCAAAAGTAAGGTGTGCAAACCAATCTTTCTGTTTTCCATAACCTTGTTGTAGAAGGAGTCAGGTTTCCAAGTATCTGTGAAGAACACAAGAGAGACACATTGACCAAACAGGTACAACTGTAAACCACATGCACCTACGGCATTCATGATGGAAGCGTTGTGGATGGCTTCGACTGGGATTCCTTGTTCTCTGGCTCTGATGATAAGATCGGTGTGAGTAGTAGCACCAAACACATCACCAACAACCAAGAAGGCGATATCGTCTTCCTTGGCACCCTCCAAGATTTGTTCTGCGCCGGTTTCAACCAACTCTCTGTCTGCTAAGATAACTTCACAGCCATAGTACTTTTCCAATGACTCTTTATCAGCAGCCATCAAGATGGAAGTGTAAGCTTCTAAGTATACCCTCTTACACTTTCTAACAGTCTCTAAACCACGCACTGTGATGTCAGATTCGTGCGATAAGCCTAACCCAATCAAGTACAACATTGTTTGATTTCTACATTTTTTTTCCAATGCTCATCGCTTGTGTAACTGGTTAGCCATGAAGAAGGAGGAGAAGAAGGTAAGAAGATCAAACTCGGAAATTGCCCTGGACATAGCCAAGTACCATGAGTTACTCGCGAGTGGTGTTGACTTTGAGCTGGATATGCCTCCACGAAGAAAGAAATGGGGTGAATCGATGTCTATACACCATAAACAATCAGTCCCAACAGAAGAATCATATTCAGACAAGTTCATAAAAGAGGAGTCTCCAGAGGCACCTGCGATTTCCAACATTAAGATAGATGAAGATTTAATTAAAGAGGAAGTTTCAGAAACAAGAACGGATCAGGTATTCGTCAATGATGGGGTACGGATGACTCGATCCCAGACCAGAGCCATCCACGCCAAAAGCACACCCAAGATCAAAAGTGAAATCACCAAAGAGAAGTTGGGACAGGGAAGAAAGAGGGGTTCGAAAACAAAATCTGTAAAGACTGAAAGCAAGAAGGTTTCTATTCCTCCACGGCCCAAATTCATGCTGCTCGGCGTACCAAAGATGATCAATAAGGGAAGCAATCATAAGGTATTACCACCGGCATTGAGTCGTCACCGTGTTAAATCCTTTGAAGACAAGGTGATGTTAGATTTGTCATATGAGCAAAAGATCGAGAAGGTACATACTTGTTTTGACGATATAGAGCCTTCTATGGAACACGGGTTTCTTCCGAAAAATATCTTGCATGAGACACAGCGATTCAATTTGGGTCCTGAAATTTGTTCAAATTCACTCCTTCGAGAGATAGGTGATCTCGATATGTTTTTTGAGGAATTAGGCACTCAAAGGGTGAAGGTGCCATTAATTTAGAATGCACAATACACCCACAAAAATGCAGCTCAAGTATAGTCTTAAAGGCATTAAAAAAGAGGGTGAATTGTGAATCCTTGGTAACAATTCCTTAATATTAATACCACAAGCAAATCAATCATAAAAATGCTTCAGTCATTCGGCAGCCAATAATCATACACATACATCACTCATTCACGAGACATAATCACAAATACGCATAAGAATAATCAGCTTAATCATCAATACGCATCTGTCATGGTTTGATATTGACATAAATACCATATAATCATTGGTGCAAACACATAGCAGAAGTTGTCTCTCCAACAATCTACATTTATACACAGACCGAACAGTTACCCCACTAGGAACCGTTTTGAGGATTTTGCAGCTAAAATCACGTGTATAGTAATCAGCCAATAATTAGTCACCATAATACCTTTGACCTAAAATATAAAAGGTTTAGTAGCCTTGACTAAGATGAATGATTGAAACCTAGCACATGGTGTTGTAGCAACTAATTCTTTTTGAATTCAATCAGTCAACTTTTAAACTTTATGCTCCATTGTGACTCTACAAATTTGATTCTTTAAAGTAATTCTTCAAAGTACCTTCAAATTCTCAGATATCTCTTAAAGTAACTACTCAATAACTCTAGTGCCTCATCATAGTGGTAATTGAAATCGTGGCTTGTTCAAAATCGTGGTTTGTTCAAAATCGTGGTTTGTCCAAAATCTCCATCATGAAGTTTGCAACATGTTGGAACTTTTTTTACGGGCGAAAAAGGTGGCATGGAAAAAAAGTTTTATACAACAGCACAGCATGGATGAGATTGTGAACATGCTCCCGGTGGACCAGCCGGTAACAAAGATGTGGGCGGGGTGTATAGTAGGGATGACTATATTGGTTAGTACTGAAGCTGTCAGTGCGAGCAGTTTAGCGTTCAATCCTGAGTCTATAGTAACGCAACCGTGGCGACTTGTCACAGCCTTCTGCTACTTTGGGCAGGCGTCGCTCCAATGGGCATTATATATGTATATGTTAATGAACACGTCTCTGAGAATGGAGGGGCTGTTTTACCAATCCATTTCGAGCCTCCCCACAAAGCTCACATTCAATTTGAAGGGGAACCAAAGAAAGCATTTGGCACAGGCACTAGATGGGAACAGAACCATTGATTACACATACTTCTTCTTGATGGTTGCATTATCGAACGTGATATTTGCTTACATTTTAGTCAGATATATGGAAAGATTGGTACCTTTTATGGGCTCTTCGCTTTCGGAGACCTTAACCTACATATGTTATAAATCGGACCCTGAATTGATGGTGTGGATATTCGTTGTACATGTCCGTGCAAAGTACATTCCAGTACTCCAAACCCTTCTACAGTTCTTAATGAGTGGTATACTCATTAATCTCATCAAGTGCATCTTACACGGCGAATTTTCAATCATGTTCAGCTTGATGAAATCATCAGAATTTTTGTTACCTATGTTACCCTTAGTTCTTGGTCATTGGTGGTGGTTCTGGCGTGTATTTTCCATGAATCTGGTGTACAGAAGGCGGGGCCCTCCATCCAAATATGACATTTTGGCCTCAGAGGGTGTAGTGGTGACTGATTTGGTCCGTGAAATCATCCTGATATTTCTTACTCCCCCTTGGTATTGGGTGATTGCCAGAAGAATCAAAGATCAAATTTCAGAACATGATTCAGAAAATAACCAAGAGAACCCACAGAATAACCAAGAGAACCCACAGAATAACCCAGAGAACCCACAGAATAACCAAGAGAACCCACAGAATAACCAAGAGAACCCACAGGATAACCCACATGATAATCTACAGTATAACCCACAGAACGCCCCCTAATGATATATACCCCTCATGTTCTGGAACGTGAGTACGTAATAACACAACAAAATAGGAATAAGTGTTCTATAGAGAGTTAATATACAACATAAAACACGCATAGTAGCATTTAATCTATCGAATACACAAAGAAACCAAATTAAGGTTGCAAAATTTCATTCAAGCCTCCATGATAGTTCAGCGTAGAACTGGGGTAATAAGCTGATAATCTAACAGATCATTTCTAATAGTTCTATGAACACCAATATCAGCCATTCAAAGAGCCACTGGTTGTCAATATCAAATTAGCAATCAACGACTAGTATAAAATATCACTTGTTATATCAAGCATATTGTTATCATCATATCAATTGTTATATCAATCATACCAATAATATCAATTGTTATATCAAACACATGTTTCATTCCAATGATATCATTCATAACAATTGTTATATCATAAGAATTCCAAAGCGAGTCAGATAAAATTCACATGAAATTAATTGTCGACACCGACATTCTTCAATTGGTCAATCAACAGTGTCAAGCCTGCAGGCACCTCGATTGACTCTGGTTCCTCAAAGACAGGAGCAGAAGCAGATACTGAGGCCGACTTTGAGCGAGGAGGCAGAACCTTCTTTTCGCTTGGAGTCATCACCAAGTCGTTAAAGTTGATTCTGGAACCCTTAGATTCTTCTTCCTCAGCAGCAGTTTCGTTCCATTCTCTCAATTCCTTTTCGTGCTCACGTTCGATGGCGTACTTGACAGCCTCCAAAACGTTATCGCAGAGGTGTTTAGGCTTATATTTTGGAACGGTCCCTTCTTGGTAAACACCAGTTTTCACCAAGATTGAATGCCAGAGATCATCATGGGAGTTGGCAAATCTAATATCCGATTCAGGAGTGTCACCTACAAAGTACACAGTTGAAGCTGGTGGCAATTGCAAAGTGATTTTATCCTCCTTTTCGGATTTGCCGAGTGACTTAACAACATCACCAGACAGCTCATCATCTGAAGTGTCCCATTCATAGGTTTCCAACTTTGACTGGTTAATAATTTCTTCACCATCATCATTGATCAAAATATCTGCGTCGGCAGCATCCGGGTCATTGATTGACAATTTTTTCAAGTGTTCGTCCAAAACACCTTGTCTCCATCTGGCAAGCACTTTATTAGCGAATTGGAAAGTTCCCTTTTGTGGTTTACCAAATCTATTAACCTTCAATTCGTGGCCCGTGTGTTCCTTGTAGAGAGCAGCGATGGACACCTGCAAAGCACCCATACCATATCTAGACAATTTGTAATTTGTAGCCCAGATAAAGTCCGAGTGAGCAAAGTAAATCTGAGGGCCCTCATCAAAGGTTTTAGATTCGGTACCCATTACACCATTTTTGGACAATAAAAGTTCCAAGATGATTTGCTGGTCAGCAGCCCAATTTCTTGAGTCTGCAAATACCAAGATTGCTTCAATCAGGACTTTCGAAAAGTCCTCTTTCCTAGCATGGGTATGTTCTTCCTCGGTAAGGTCATGGTAGGGAGACACAGCTGGGTTCCACTTCAAAATGTCCAAGGGGGTATAAACGTTTTTGAACCCGTAGGATTCCGCAACATTACGACAGACATTCCCGATACCACCGACAACTAGCACTTTATCGTAGACACCCACCAAATCTTTCATTGGGGTGTGTCCTTGGATGATTTGTTCTGGGGTGATATTCACGCCTAGTCTTTCGCTCAAGTCGGTTGCTCTCTGCAGTTCCGGTTTACCCCCACCATTTGTGACAAAGATCAGAGGAACCTTAATGTTGTACTTGTTCTCACCATTGAGTAGACGGAGGGCTTCCTTAGCCTCAGGGATGGTGTTTGGTCCACGTAAAATAACTCCGTCTATATCGAAGCAAAAGGCATACGACGCAACACGCTCATGGTCAACCACAGAACGTTTGCGACGACGGATAATACTCGAGTTACGCAGTAACTTGGCAAGCGAATCAACCTTTTTCAAGTTGACTTGACTACCACCATTCTTGTTAAGAGATGTGGAAGATGATAACTTGGTAAGTCCATTCTGCCATTGATTCAAGTCCGAAAGTGAGAGCGACAGAACCCTGTGTTTCCGGGTCATGGGCTGCAATTCATCTATACCATCGTTATTGAGATATGATTGGAATTGAGGTTTTTCTTCAGATGTCATATGAGGGGTGTTAAAAATGTTGAGAATCTTTCTGTTTTATTTCAAAAAACTTGGATTAGAGTTTAAAGATATGTTGCCCTATTTATATAATTGCGTGTTTTAATAGCTTTTGTTCCTATGACATCATTCACAATATTATGCGACAAAAACTAACAGTGATAAAACAACACTAAAAAAAAATAAAGACAGAAAAGCAAGCATAGGCTATGAACGTGTATATCATTATAAGGTCTGTAGGGTCGAATGGAAGTCGACGGAGGGTAACACCCCCCTCCCCCCTTTAATTCGGCTTCAATTTTAAAGTAATGGAATAGCAATGTTATGTACAAGGTGATAAAGGGAAAAATAGCAAAAGACAAAGGTACACAATTCGATATATCCGTAAGTGTATATTGTTATTTACGAAAGTAAAATTAAAGTTGACACGATGTGAATTGCTACAGGCCATGGAACCCAATATTATAGTCCCGGGAAGTTCCAAGATATACAATTTTTTTTTTTAAAAAAAACAAAGCCATTAATAGGGGATACCAATTGATCAATGCCTCTTGGAAGTAACACCAATAAAAACCAATTGTATGTCGTCTAGGAGAATCTTAAGCTACCACAAAACTTAAAAACTCAAAGCAGAAACTAATTTGTGGAGTTGCCTATGACAAAAAGAGACTGTCTGGGCCATGTAGCAGTGGCTGCAGTTGGCAAGTGGATGTTCAATGAAACACTGAAAAGTTTCAACTTTCGGAGCTCGAAAGGGGTTCTGAACGATGCTACTTGGATCAGATATTTGTTGAGCGGCAATGGTGTAGAGTCAACGAATACAATCTATTCCTTCAAGACCCCATAATCATGCATTTCAAAGAGAACTGCAACCAATGAACATGTATCTGCCGAGCCTGAAGAATAACAACGAGGTGCTAAGATGCACTGTGGATTCATTACCGTTGGTTCGGTGCTCTGATTTGCATTCGCACGTTTTATTTTTATGTAGTACCCGTTGGATTATCAAAACCGTTGTCTAAGACAACTATTGGGTAGTGGACTTAGCGGTAGAACGAATATCACAAACACAGCCCTAATCAAAATCAATACTCTATGACGTAACCAATTCTTGCGATCCCAAGTGATTTTGGTTATTCTTCCTATTACTTTCTTTTACCCTGTTACTCAATGACGTAATGCTCGATCCAACACTCTTGTGATAGTCCACGGTACTCGAGAGGAATTCCGGCCGAATCACCAGGACACTTGCCTTTCCCTCTTTTATGTAAAGTTGTTTCTCTGTGAAATCGGTTCGCTGTTGAGTCGCTTTCCTGTTGAGTCGCTTCCCTCTTTAGAGGTTTTAGTTTCCCGTTTGAGTCTTCAGTAGGGATTTTGTGTACTTAGGATTTTCATGCTCCGCCTCAATTGCTATCCAAAGAAACCCATTTAGGATAGCCACTAGCCTTCAGAATTATACGGATAGTTATGGAAACAAATCCCTTGTGGCTAGGTATGCAGCACTGAGTTGACCAGCTTGATGTGGCGATATCAGATACAACATTCATAACCCAGGGTACGGTAACTGTCACATTTGTATTCCAATATGACGGTATTCACAGTCTAGATTACCTAATCCTGATACGATCATAAAATACATCAACTACTAGATAAGATTTTCAGATCCAAGTAGAACAGGGTAAAATATAAGATTCCATACCTTTTGCTTATAATCCAGATTACAAGGTCGACCCCTTGTTCTTGGATTCATTAACCATCCTGCCTTAGATGCTAGTGGGCATTCTGTTTTTGCTGGCCACCTTAGATGTTACTGGCCAGTCGGGAGAATGGTCATACTGTTTTAGAAGTTGCTGGGTAATGATTGTGTTGCAGGTGGTTATCTGTTTAAAAGAATCCACAAACACAGCTATGAATTTTAAATCCACTTCCACGTCAATTACATTACTGCACGAACCAAAAACAGCATATATGCCACATATCGTTATTGTATCACAACACAAAAACCCTGGGTTCATCTGCGGCTGGAACCAATGATATAGAGAGGTTCGAACCCCACTAAGGTCCCACTTGACAGATAAAGTGGAGAAGCTGCGAAAATATCAACTAAGCGCAAGAGCACTAGCGATGCGGAAAAAACGACATTTCCAGGTCATGTGAAGAGAGCGTTGATAGTACGAAGGGAGTATTGGTGATCATTGTTAAGAGCGGGACGAATTTCACATGGGCGGAAAAACCCCGCGCTTTTATATAAGTGAGGGAGAATTTGCTTCAAGTAGACGAGAGACAAAGTATCATGATAACACTCAAGGGACTTGTTGCCATTCTTGGGTTACCACCACGGTTCATAGTGCAGATTCTTATCCACTTTGTCTATGGTTCGCCTTATAGAAAATTCAATAACAATTTGTTGCAGTCACTCAAGGTGACGTTGTGCCGAGCGGTACTTCTGTTACCCATCAAGGATATCAAGTATGCCAACTTGGTTTCTAACACCACGTTGGTGAAGCGGGTGCTTCCTATTCGTTTTGGCCGAACCACAAAGGAATTGGCTGGCTACGGTGAAAAGTATACCGATGATTCCATTTGGTTATATAAACAACCAGACAGAAAACCAGAAGACCCAATTTTGATCTATTGTCATGGAGGGGGGTTCTTTGTCGAAACAGCACCTTTCCAATTGGAGTCGTTGTTGGCTATGCATAAACTCCTTGACGAAGACAAGCGTAAGAGATTGTCCATCCTCTTGATCGACTACAAGTTGGCTGCAGATGGATACGGTATTCCTCACCAGTTGGGTCAGTTGACCAACATATACAAGAAATTGACCATTGAAGATCACAACTCCAACTTGATTCTTATCGGCGACTCGGCCGGTGGTAACATGATTGTCACACTCTTGCAAACGATTGCCTTCAACAATAGGGAATCAAATGAAAAACTCATCTATCCATCAAAGGTCATCTTGGTGAGTCCGTGGGTCAAATTGCTGCCTGATAGAGAGCAATACACCCAAGGTGGACTGTACTATGATAACAGAAGGAGGGATCTCATCGAGTACCACTACAGCAGAAACGAAGAGTTGGCCCTCGCTGTCATGCCGCTTGAGACAGAGGCCTTCGGAACCGCTCTCCTTGTATCTCCCCATACCAAGCTCCCTCACTTGAGACTGGACTGGGCCGATATCAAGACATTCAAGGACCCCAGCTGCGATGTGTTTGTGATTACCGGTGAAGATGAAGCCTTTAGAGATGATATCATCGCTTGGGCGGAATACGCCTTGGATGTTCCTTTAAATGGTAAAACAAAGTATGGTAATTCAAATAACGTGTACGATCCTTCAATTCATGAGTACACCAGGGAAAGAAGCAAAAACAGCGCCCACGTTCGTTTCTACGTGGAACCTTGGGGGATCCATGACCTGTGCTTCTTCTTTGAAAACGGTTTATTGCTGATTCTTCAAAAGAAAGATATCAGGATCGATGATTTGCCGGAAACCTATTTCGGTATCAAACGTATCCTGAAGTTTTTGAACGATACTCTTTAAAATCGGATCCTTATGAATCGTCTAATAATCTTAATATTGAATAGTTGTGATCTTTGGTGCCTAAATATGAATAGCAAAGACCTACAGGGAAAAATGAAAAGCTGTGATCTTCTGGGAAATATGAAAAATGGCGATCTTAAGGACATTGCTAAAACCTTGAATACTCTTATGACTAAATCTGGATTGTAGTTTTCTTATAACTGGAATAGTATCGGGATTATAGGCTCGATAGAGTTTTGCTAACTTTGAACCATTTTTTTAAGCTCTCGAAGCATTTCCGCTGTAATACATCCTATAAGCGATTGTAGAAAGAACTTTCCAAAACTGAAGAGTGAAGCGTTTACAGAGTTTATACGTCGCTTATGACTTCCAGAACAAATAAACTTATACCATTATATATCTAATAATGCTTCTACTTGAATTTCTCGTCTCGCTTAAGAATTTGTGCATGAAAATCAGAATCTAATATTGGAGATCCTGAAAAGCATATATTTTTGATGTTAAAATGTACTCGACAGCACAAGTCGTCATGCTGCATTAGCATGGCATGATTTAGTTGCCCTGCTTTTATGTCCTATGCCTTGTTAGGGAACCCTACAGTACACCAAGAATTTTTCATCGTCTTTGGGTTTTGAGAGTAGTTGCATGTTCAAAAAATTATATTTCATTCTATTACTGTTGTACGTATCAGTAAATTAATCGTTGAATTCTTTCAAAGATGTATTTTGTAAACCATTTGTCACAAGATAAACAAAAGAGTTCAATGCTTTCCATTACAAAATTATGAATAATATTTCCATAATGCTCAATTATACAAGGCAAGAGAGCGAACTATAGCTGAATAATCTAATATTGAAACTTGTATCTTGAAAGTTCAAGCATTTGTATGTGAGAATTCTAGAGTTAGGACGCCAAAAGACACAGTCTAAAGCTCACAACTAAGAGATATACGAATATAAGCGCACGAGGTCAAATGTACAATAGAAATCCAACAGCCTTGAAATCCAACAGCCTTGAAATCCAACAGCCTTGAAATCCAACAGCCTTGAAATCCAACAGCCTTGAAATCCAACAGCCTTGAAATCCAACAGCCTTGAAATCCAACAGCCTTGAAATCCAACAGCCTTGAAATCCAACAGCCTTGAAATCCAACAGCCTTGAAATTGAACAGTACCAAAATTGAACAGTAATTATGTAAAGAAATCCAACCATAAAAAGTGTGGGGAGAAATCCGAAAGTAAAAGAGACAAACTAGACAGTGTGTAGTGGAAGAGACCAACTATGCATTGCGTAATGTAAGAGATCAACTATACAAATGTGTAAGGAATATAGAGCTACAAGATTAAAGAAATAAATTTTACATTTTAGATTCCTATCTAAATCAGATCTCATAAACATGAACAAATCATTACTCCTCTGCCATTTCGCTAGCCTTTTTTAAACGTGCAATTTTCACTAATGGCAGTAATGAAGAAACATCGTCTGCTTCCTGAACAAACTTCGATGCAAGCAACTCATCAGCATTGGCACGGGCATTGACATCAACTTGGAGACACCAAGCTAAGAACTTGCGAATGTCGTAACTGAGAGCTTCGGGTTCCTTTAATTTTGGTGTACCGTTAGTGGCAATCAAGTAGAGAGCTCTCAACGGAGTTTCATTCAAATATGGAGGTTCACCTTCAATCATTTCTATAACCATAATACCAAGAGACCAAATGTCCACCTTTGGGCCGTATTCTTTACGCGATACAACTTCTGGAGCCATCCAATATGGAGTACCAACCATTGTTGTTCTCTTCAAATTAATCTCATTGATTTGTGCACAAAAGCCAAAATCTGTCATCTTGATCTTACCATCAATATTGAGCAAAATGTTGTCTGACTTTATATCACGGTGTATAACACCTTTGGAATGCAAAAATTTGAGACCCTTCAATGTTTCACGACACACGGCACCAATTTGTCCTTCTGTCATCACACTATGTGTGACAATTTCAGTAAGCGAACCACCTTCCATATATTCCATAATAACCCACAAATCTCCCTTCACAAGGTACAGGTCAATGAAATTCACAATGTTAGCGTGTCGACTGCCCTTCATCACCAAGATTTCATTGATAATTAACTCCTTTTTAGGTTGTTGTTCCAAGTTCATTTGCTTGATAGCAACCGGACTCAGATTATTGTGAACATCATGTGCAATATAAACACCTCCTGAAGCACCTTGTCCAATCTTATTGAGATCAGTGTATAAAAGGGTAGGGTCACCTTCAGAACATATCGACTGCAACTTTTGCACAATTTGTTGATGTTTGCGCTTTTTGTCTTCACGTTTCTTCTGTGCCAATATTGCAGCTTGTTTGGAGTCCCGAACGGGTTGTTGCGATTTCTTACGCTGTATATCTGGAGAAACCTGTTCTTGCTGTTGTTGTTGTGGTTGCAGTTGTTGTTGTACCTTGGCCTGTTGTTTAGCATATTGGGCTTGCTGTTGAATATATTGCTCTTTTGTGGACAGACTAGTGATATCAGCCATTGCCTGTGCTGGTCCCGATAAGATCGGTTTCTGTGCCATGGGGATCCCTGGAGGAGGAGGGTTGTGACGAACTGGAACATCCTGATCCAACGAAGCTATTGGAACGTGCGCAGACTTGTCTACACCTGTTGGCGGAGGAGGAGGAGGCCTGTGTACCAGACGTTGGGTGATACCATCATCGAACTTTGCGCTTTGTTCGATGGGAGCAGTGGAGACGGCTGGTTTTGGTTCATGTCTGATTTGAGATGCAAGAGAGTTGTTATGCGACTTTGATTTCGGAATCATGGAGCCGATAGACACCTGAGGCACCTGGGGAATTGGTGGTGGTGGTGGTGCGTGTGAGGGTTGGTACTGTTTGTCCTTCCTGGAAGACAGCCTCAAGGATTTGATTGACTTGGACGAGAAGGAGCGGCCCATAAATGTTTTCTTGGTTGGAGAAACCGCCGAGTCTGGTGACAACGGAGTGTATGCAGAAGTGGTGTGCACAGGTGACTCCTGAGTGATAATTGTCTGCGACGCTTCATTCTCGTACACCTTTGGTCCAGGAGGTTTTGGTGCAGGTCTCAGAGGGATGAATTGGTTTTCGTAGTTTGCATTTGGAGTACGGGGCTGCTGTGAGCCGCGGTCATCATGATGCTGCTGCTGCTGTTTTGGAGTGGAAACCAACTGATCTTTCAGGGGGCTTGCCGAGTAAACCTTTGGACTCGAAGGAGGAGTTTCCTCCAGGGACCCATTGGATTTCGACAGGCCGCTCAGCATGTGGTTTTGCTGTTGCAGACCAAACTTCTTGAATGCCATATCGTCTGGGTTATTTTCATTAGTGTCTTGATAAAAGGCAACAATGTCCATGACTGCCTGAGGATGCTGTTGTTGTTCTATTTTGGAGATACCACTAGCAGAGAGCAATCTCTCCCATTCGATCGGCAACCCGGTGTACGAGCCATTATCGTCGATACCAACGTGGGCCACATGCTTGGGGTTGAATGGAGTACTAATTTTCATGTTGACAGACACGTCTGGGGACATCAGCAAGATGCCCGAGCCCAGTGAGGGCAGCGACGTGTTTGATTGCTTGCCCTTACCGAACATCAGGTTCAAAACGCCCTTCACCCTGTTACCGCTTTTACGTTTTTTGACATTGACGTACTTTGGCAGGGTGTACGGGAGGGGGTTCTGTGGTGTCTGAGGCGAGTGGCCCACGAGGGGTTGGTTCTGGTTGAGGGTCTGGTTTTGGTGGGAGATTTGGGATTGGCCAAACTTACCTTGAGCCACCATCACTGGTGTTGTTTGGGAAGTGGTTGGTCTGGAAGCCAAGCTTGACGACTGTTTGATAGAAGATGAGGTTAGCAGGTTTACGCTCAGTCTCTGTATGATTGATTTGCGGGGACCGACATCGTCAATGTTTTCCTCATACGTGGTTTGCACGTCATTCAAGGCATCGTGCTGGAGTGAGTCGTCGTGCAAGTCATCCATGCTTCCACCAAAACTCAGTTTTGACATGAATGATGAGTTCTGCAGGGAATGGAGCATATCCAAAGCAGCCAACTTAGCTGGTGGTTTACCGGGATCCAAGGTTGACTTAAAGTTGTCCAAATCCGGCGACAGAATGTGTAAGCCAGCACTCGAAGACAAAAAGTCTGCATCCAATTGGTTTTCAAAGGTGTCCAGGTTTGAACCCAGATTGCTCAGGTTGTTCAATGCACCGAGATT
Organism: Kodamaea plutei; assembly: GCA_030705055.1. Lineage (NCBI taxonomy): Eukaryota > Fungi > Ascomycota > Pichiomycetes > Serinales > Debaryomycetaceae > Kodamaea > Kodamaea plutei. Next base: position 23,230 of record JANIWJ010000025.1, on the reverse strand, counting down.
GGTCATATTCTTCAGGGTGTTCAGGTTTTTCAGGATGTCATGCTTATTCAAAAGACCCGAGTTATTGACTATTCTTGAAGAGTCTTCATGAGGTGTTTCTGAGGGCAAGATGGAGGATATAATTTCCAGAAAAGACGATTTCTCGAGGGAGTTACTGGTTAGCGTCCGCGAGGAGTCTTTATTTGATATCGTTTTGTCCAGAGGTGGGAGGATACGAGGGCTTTCCAAGGCCAGCGTCTCTACTGTGTCGTTGGTGTTATTAGTGTCCAGCGACTCGCGCGTACTTGTGCTAGCACGTTCAAGCAGATCATACGTGGAGTTCTTGTGCATTGCCTGTGTCAAGTGGGAATCGCGTTGGAGACCACTCATATCAAAGGAACCAGGCATGCGTGGTAACACACCTTCCGCGGGGTCGACGGCAGCCTTTGCAGACTTGGTCGACAGACTCCGCGTCGCCCCAATAATACGGTCCGTAAATTGCGAAATCTTCTCGTGTATTGGAGACCCCAATTGCGTATCAGTAGGTTTCACAGGTTGCTCGTGTTGCACTGGCCCCGAAGCTGCTGTCATTTTCGTTGTCGGTTGTATCGATGCGGATTTGGCACTCGACGGCCCGGCTGTGACCCCCAATGGAGTCCCCAGTTTGGACCCTAATGGCAACGTTGTAGATGTAGATGATGCCGAAGCCGACGCCGAAGCCGACACCGACGCCGCCGCCGACGCCGCTAGCGACGCAGCCCTGGCAGCAGCAGTAGCTGCTCCTAGACTATTCTCCTCTGTGGTGGACATAACGAAAGACTGGAAGTTAGGGGGAGTTTGAACGAAAAAAAAAGGAGATTGTGTCTCGATAACTTTGGTTGAAATTTAGAGCGAAAGGAAAAAAAAAAAAAAAAAGAACCAAAAAACGAGCAAAAAAAAAGAAAAGAAATTGGGAAAAAGGAAAGAATAGACAGAACAAGGGATTTATAGGGCGCCAGGAGACGCGGTCGAGCGGTGTACGGGGAGTGTAGTGTAAGGGAAGATTTTGCGAGGGGATCGCCAGTGCGTAGGGAATGGTTTGTGTTTGGGGACGGGTGACATCTCGACGGCAGATGAAACTAGGTTGGCGCACAAAGAGCGAGGAAAAAATCATTATTGGCTGGCTGGTTGACCAAACAGGAACATCGTGTACAACGTGGTTGGCTAGTAGATGCTGTTGCTTAGAAGTTGTTGGCTGGTAGATTATGTAGCTACATTCCTTTGGGAATTCTCTCTTGAGAGGTTTCGTACTGACTCTGAGCTTCACGCTCTGGGAACTAGCTTTATGCTCTGAGAACTCATTATGTAGACGAATTGACACTTTATGACTAAGGGAATTCATTATGAAGATTATCCTATGAGAATTACGAATAGCTTATGAGAATCATGAAGATTATATGAGAATTAAGATAGCTCATGAGAATCATGAAGATTATCCTATGAGAATTAGGAATAACTTTGAGAATTAGGAATAACTTTGAGAATTAGGAATACCTTTGAGAATTAGAATAGCTTATTGTGAACATCAACGAATGAGAACTCGCTACGTATGAAGAGTTTAAGAACTCATACCTTAGAACCCTTGAAAATTATCCCTTGAGCATTGGACACCACTGCGTTTTCTTAGCTTATAAATGGGCTGGAACTCTAATGCATTGGTTCTGGCCCTAGAATTCTCTGTGGCTCGAAACGTTTTAGCATTACTGAATGTGAGACAATAGGAAAACACGCGCAAACCCTCCGAACGTGTTTGGTCACGATCAATAAATCACGCGTAAGGATGATTGTGTCTGGAATGTGCCGGGGAGCATAGGGCCTGACACGCTCTCGACACAGTTCATTAACATGGGCGGACTCCAGTGTACCCTCACCAGTGATATATTGCTACAGCGAGCTTTGTGGAACAGTCATGACGCGCTTATTGCAAACCAACTGCAACAAGATCAACGATTGGAAGTCGTGCAGAAATGCCAGAGTAGTTCCAAATTATAGCAATTGTTCATCCTTTATTATCTTTGGTCTTCGATGTGCGGACATTTCCAAAAGCACACCATTGTATACTATAAAACTACAGTATACAATATTACAGAGTATACAAAACAAACCATAAAAACTACAAACGTAACCGATACAAACACTACAAGCTTAAAACTAACAAGATTGAACCTATAACAAACTAACAAAACCTATAACAAACTAACAAAACCTATAACAAACTAATAAGAGAAGCTACTAAATAAGTATGCTGTTGCTCGGAAAAGCTTCATCTGTACAATGTCCCACTTCTTTTCTGTGAGTTCGCTTTATTACTCTATATATCTCTACAAAGGTCGAACTAATTTAAATACGCTTAACTCCTATAGAATGGCTGGCTGGAACACTCCTTGCAACCTTGTTGCACAAAGTTTGTTACACAATCCCTTACATGAAGAATGCTCTTTGTTTCTGTCCTGGTATGTGGTATTATTCTCTGTATACAACAGGAATGGTAGCTTAATCTCGCTTATCTTAAGGCTGGGCGTTGATACTGGGATCTCGATTATTATGTGCGTTCAGCATTGCAAATAAGTGGAAAAGATCTTTGATGTACATCTTTACACTACAACAACCTATAGTACATCATTCAATTTCTAGGGAACATTGTTCACCTTCTCTATATATGTGAAGCGTCTTAAAGAGGAACTTCTTGGGGTCATTTCAAAGGTTCATCGTAACCATTAAAGTTATCAATTTCATGCCGGTGAGCATGTTGACTCACAAGTTATAGTTTAGAGTCATGCCATGTGAATCCAATCGCTACTGGTCAAATGATAAAGGACTTTGAATACATGTTTTGAACCCTTGAATTAAACCATTGGCCATTGATGTGAGCCATTGATGTGAATTCTTGGCGAGGTGAATTCTCATAATATCAATCCTATGTGAATGTTAATGAGAAGATCAATTCAATCAATTGATAACAATTCAATCAATTGATAACGATTCAAGAATTCTTGTCGATGGAAGCCCGGTCAAAGAATAAACGAGCAACAATCGAGATTCAAACTAAAAGTTTAAGAATGTGGCAATAAGTATAATTTACAATAAAAACAGCTCTAACCCTTGTAACCATAAACATTGAAACTTCCGACATTCTCATCATACAAGTACCCATTCAATTTTAAATATTGACCAACGGCTTTCTTGATAACTGGAATTCCGCCAACGGAATGCAAACCTCTGCCTGTAATAATATGTAAGTCGTCTACAAACGCAGCCTTCGAACCATATCTGGATAAATTGCCCTTGTACTCACGAGCACTGCGTTCACGGCTCCACCAATCCTGCAATGCCCTCTTGGTTACTTGCATGGAAGGAGCCAATTTGAGGTGATGCAAATCCAATTGGCCCAGACGGATATAATCTTCATATTTGGATTTCAGTTGCACATGTACTGCATCGTCATTGTTATACTTGGTCTTTAATTTAGCAAATTGTGTACCCAAGGAAACTGATTTATTTGTATTGTTTGATTTCCATTGCAGTGCGGCTGCAGCTGCAAATGATATCGGAAGAGGCTTTGATTCTTTTGGACCCGTCAAGTGACCGCATCCGTTTTCGGCTATCAACCGACAAATGTCAACCACCCGAATTACGTCTCCGTTATAAAACTCCAATGCAACCTCGCAAAACTTCTCGCTGATGGATCCAAACTGTGGGTTACTTTCGTACAACATTTTGAATTCTTGGGCCTCCGCACTCAAGGCATTGTATTTGTACCTCTTCTTCTTTGGCTGGATCTTTGTCGCCCCGTTACGCACAATGCGAATATTGGAACCACCTCTTTGAACTCTACGTGTTCCAGCCTTGGCCCACGGTGTCGGGGCGGGTGCAGGCTCCACTGCCGGTGTTTCTTCCCTTTTGTGTGTCTTGATGATGCTTATCAAACTCTCAATGAAAATACCGTTATTTTTGGTCAAGTATCCGGACGCTTCTTCGGGCGTGATATCCGTCATCTCTGCTAACCGGTTGGCTAGTCTGGTTCTGTCTCGGATATTCGTGACTGGTTCTTCGTTACTGAAAGATCCTTGTGCCACTTGCTCGTATGTCGCGTGAACGGAACCAGTGAGCAAAGCATTTGTAGCGAGCTCAAAATCACCGTTATATTGCAGTAAAATCTTTTCCAAAGCGTCAAGCTCGTATGTTGGGAAGATTTCCTTTAAATGATATATTTCATCAGAGTACAATGCACGAGACTCTTCGTATTCAAATTCGTGATTTTCGGCAGTAACCTGTTCGAGGATCTCGTTGGTTTCCTGTTCGAGAAACAAGCTTTCAATTAACTTATCCATATCATCGGAAACCTTCAAAAGGATCTTGAGGTCCGTGCGGGAGTACGTGGGGAACAAGTCAGCAAGCGTTTCGGTAAGTTCAAGGAAATCCTCATCCTCGTCCAACTCATCATACACGTAACGGGTGTAATCGGCGTCGTTCACCAAATAGTACGTATCCTTGTTATCTTCTTCTTCTACGTCCTTGGAGGTCTTGAAGCTCTTCTTCAACATCGTTTCATTATCAGTACCTTTCTTGTTCTTGGATTTGGTTTTCGGTTGGAGGTCGGGAGTTTGTGCCTGGTATGCTACTGGGACTGGTTTCTGAAATGCTTTCTTTTGTGGGGATTTTGATAATTTCGCTAGTTGCTGGAGTTGAGGAGAAGCCTTTTTTGCCTGCAATTCAGGTTTTTCAAGAGATGTGGATTCTTGCAAACCTGTTGAGTCCAAAGATTTTGAGCTTTGTAGAACCGTAGAGCCTGTTGATTCCAGCCATGTAGCCAATTGAGCTTCTGCAGAGTCTGAAATAGCTGGCTGTGATTTTCCGGAATCTGAAGGATGTGATTTTGTAGAGTCTGAAGAATTTGAATTTGAATTTACAGAGTCTGAAGAGTCTGGATGTGGTTTTATAGAGTCTGTGGACACAGCGTGTAATTGCAAAGGGGAATCCGAATGCACTCTTGTAGAAGGTGATTTTGTAACGGGAATTTGCAGGGAATTTCCCTGCTTTATTGAAGCGATATCGTTGTTCAACTCTTCCAAAATGGAGGAGAAGGATTTGCTTGTCTTTTCCTGTAGTACCACTTCCTTGCCGCGTTTTTCCTTTTTATCTGTGCGTTTGACGATGACTTTATTGGGGTCCAATTCTCGTGGACTTTTGTGTATTAAGGTGCTGCTCAACTGTCGATTATCTTGTTCTGACAGCAGCCAGTCTATAGATGAGCGGTTTGGGTTTTCTGTGGAGTCTAACACGGAAGAGACTGCATGCAACAAAAGGAGTTCCAAGGTTAAGGAGAACAAGCCCTCGTCGCCCCTCACCATATCGTAGATGCGGGACAACGTCTCTGTGCCGCCCAAGGCGTGAAATCGGGTATAATTATCCAAAAAGGCCGATTTTGCGGGTGTGGAGTCTGTGAGTGCAGTTTTGTTGATTGCTCCCCGTAGTATGGAGATCAAGGACTGTTTCTGTAGCTCGATAATGATGGTGGGGATGCTGAGGCCGGTAATACCCGCCACCTGGTATATGAGAGGACTCAATTGGCCTTCGTGGTGCTTCCGCATGATTTCCGGCTGGGGAACGCCAAGTTGAGCGTATATCCCAGGCAGATCAACAGTCTCCAGAACAAGGTATGCCGTCAAGTCATTCGTGTAGGGAATACTAACAACGTGCCGCACAGTACCACTACTCGTAAGCCCTTGCGAAAGAACACCACCACGTCCCTCTATTAGGTTTACAGAGTGTTGGTTACGGAGCGTCGACGCCGTGAATCGCTTTATTCTTTCTTGCGCCAGCATGAATGTTGTTCTTTTTTTTCACTTTGCAGTGAAACAATCTCACCTTTTACGCTTACGAAATGTGTCGTTTCTACTTCAGAACGTCCGTGCGCTACCACTGGTGTAGTGGAGATGGCGTTAAGCGGGGTGAAATATCGGAAGAGAATAGCAATTGGATGATCTATATATTTTATTTATGGTATCTTTGGGTGTTTGGGTGTTTGGGACTTTTGGGTGTTTGGGACATTGAGACTTTGGGATTTTGGACTTTGGACTTTAGACTTTAGACTTTAGACTTTGGACTTTGGACTTTGGACTTTGGACTTTGGACTTTGGACTTTGGACTTTGGACTTTGGACTTTGGACTTTGGAATTTGAGACTTTGATCTTTGGGGTCTTCGGGGTCTTTGGGATCGTTCGGAAATTTAGTTTGTATCTTTGGGTGCGATATTTATTCCTTTGATCTCTCTAGAGATTCTTTAAACGCAATTGACATAGAGCATAAAATGAAGGTGAGAAGTAGTGTTTTGCCGTAGTGTTTTCTTCGCGGATACCAATTACATTCTTTCGTAAACCTACCCTTGGCGGATACAGCTTTGTCCCATCAACAGTGAGCTTGCCGATCCTATGGCATAAAGGTTCTCTATGCCATGTTTCACGTTTCTGGCAGTTGTTTCACACCACAATACTAGAAATACATGTACGGGTCATGCAGATGCGCCGTTGGCCGTCGCAAATCTAAAAAAACGATGAAAATGCTGTTTCTAGAGAAACCAAATTCTTCTGCTCATGTCACTACATTTTAACTTCTTTTAATCTTCTGGCTTCGTTTTTTTTTATTTTTATTTGTTTATTCCCTTGTCAGTTTTGGAGTTCGTTTTCGAGTTGCTTTGTATAAATCACTTTTGGTTTTGGGTGGTTTTGGATCTTAGTGTAAGCTTTATCTTAGTGATAGTTTTGGTTCTTCGCAGTTTGATCGTAGTGCTAGTCATGCTTCTTAGCAGTTTGATCTAGTTATTACTTAGATTTTGTTCTTGATATAGGCTTTTAGCCGTTAGTGTAATTGGTGATACAACGTCTTTGAAATGCCCATCTGCTCATCGGTTAACTATTGATTGGTTCTAGTCTAAATACCCCAAGGTCACTTTTCAATTACCAAAATGTTGCACAAATTACACCTTGACCTGGGTCGTTGCTTACCGGCAAATGTACAAAATGTCTACCGGGAGAGGCAATCGGTCAACCATCGGCGAAGAATCGGCCAATTCTTCAGTCGGCCAATTCTTCCTTTGCCTTATCCTTTTACAGGCCCTTGATCTACAGCTCCACAAATGTACCCTCTATTGTGTTTCGGCAACGTGGGTATTAATGTACATGTTGAATTTATCTCGGAATATCCTTGCTCAATCCTGATTATACTTTTGACATATCCATGCACTTCGGGAATACAACTATGCAAGTACATCGGCAACTTGGCTCTATGACAAGTCAAAGCATAATTGTTAATTTGTTTCTGTTCAGTGTGTTGTTTAGTGAACTCGGTTTACTATCTATTCAATCTTGATTTCTTAAGCTGTTTGCTCTTTCTTGACTTCATTATTGGTTTATTCATTGGTTTATTCATTGGTATATTTCTTTTGATATCCTTCTGCTAACCCTTTGCTAACCTAGTTACTTTTCTCTCGATGGGTGCGTAACCAAAAGTTTATAAAATTTTCTATATCGTCCGTAAACCATTTAAACCAATTCATATATAATCTAGCTACTGAGTCATATCTGCTTTTCACTGTTTCTAGTATTACCGGTCGGCTCACCTGATTTTCTCGAATTTAATGATTTTAACACTAGATACCATAGATTCTAGTCACCTCCACAATAAAAATGTCGAAAACAAACTAAGCATAAAAGGAGTAGTTAGAAAATTGAAGAATATCACAACTTGTGGGATAACAGCAACATTGCAGTCGAAATTTACCCCCGATTCTTTTCTAAAACACAATACGATCACTCAAATATTTAAAGTTTTATATACCAACATTTTTGAATGCTTTATATGTGAATCTTTTTGAATACTCTATAGATGAATCTTTTTGAATACTCTATAGATGAATCTTTTTGAATACTCTATGAATGAATCTTTTTGAATACTCTATGGATGAATCTTTTTGAATACTCTATAGATGAATCTTTTTGAATACTCTATGGATGAATCTTTTTGAATGTTCTATAGATTAATCTTTTTGAATGTTCTATAGATTAATCTTTTTGAATGTTCTACAGATCAATCTCTTTGAATATTCAACAGATCAATCTATGAATGTTCTAAAGATCAATCTATGAATGTTTATGGATTCTTACATGGAATCGATATCTAATTCAAATCTATTGAATGATTCAATGATTCTTCCGATTGCTAAAGTCGAAACCTGAAAATTCGAATTCTTAGCCTATTGCAATTCCGAGTTCATAATTCTAATATTGCATGTAGCCAGTTGCACAGTGACTAAAAATCTATAATCAAATCGTAAACCACCAATACGGAAATTCCCAATTAGGTAAGTGAGACTGTTTCGGTAGTAGTTGATGCAAGTAAAAATGGTGTGATCTTAGCTTTATAATTGCAATCTGATTAGAGAATGCTTGTTTCAGGTTTCTACCATTTTTGTGTTTGGTATTGGATGACTTTCTCGTTGATGTCTGTTGGCATATACCAAGAGTATATTCTGTAGAGTAATCTTCGTTGGGAAGTGATCATAACCAATACGTCGTTCATGGCTATATCATAAGCGCTTGTTGTTAGTTTGAGCTCTATCGCTGGTGGTTTATTTCATCTCTATAGCTGTTGTTGGTTTCATCTCAATAGCTGTTGTTGGTTTCACCTCAATAGCTGTTGTTGGTTTCACCTCAATAGCTGGTTGTTAGAAATGCTATTCTAAAGTACTAAGTCCACTAGAAGTCTTTAAAGCACACATCCATCTAATCATGTCATCCTCACTGTTAACATTTAATCTGATACGTTTTGTAGGAGTAATCAATAATAAGCACCAGACCTTGCTTTTCAGCAAAGGATCGAGCTCGATCACATCGATGATGTCCTTGGAAGGAATCAGTTTTTTCAATCTGTCCTTTTTGTAAAAGTGGATTGATTTGTTTGTTAAGATCACCTCCAATTTCTGCCATTGGTTATATCTCTTTCTGAGTCTAAGGATGGGTCCCTGTTCTATGATATACTCTTCCCTAGGAGCATTAATGTGGGCATCTTCTTCGACAATCTCAGGCACCGAGGGGAAATAGGAGGACTCGGGCATGGGCGACATGGGGGTGTCTGAAGAAAAGTAATCTTCAGTCGAGTAGTCGACCGACCTTCGTGACGAGTGGTTGGCAAAGAAAGTGTCTTCACCAGAGTATGAATCGTCTATATCATGCAGAGACCCCCCAGGTGCCTTTAAGTGTATCAGCCCAAGAGACCCTGAGATCCCCGAGGTCGATAGCACACCGGCAGAACCTGACCTGACCATTCCATTTGGGCTCGCCACGGCCGATAATACACCCAAGGAACCAGATTTCTTCATCCCCTCTACAGGTAATGGCACCTGCGGCTCCATCTCGTTGAAAAACATCTTGAGCAGACGCATCCACAAATCGAAATCGTCCTCATCTTTCGCCTTGAAATGTAGCACCTTCTTGCTCGTGTATATACCAAAGTGCCAGCTCTTCAAATCAGAAATTTTGCTGAAGGACTCAAGTTCTCTTCTGTTAAAAACTTTTATGGCCTTGTGCTCGCTAGAATCTTTATAGTACGATAACTGGCATGCTCGAAGAGTTACCCACACTTTCTTCCACTGATGTGTCTTGCTCTGTCTCTTGTATAAGTACGTCCCTACAAGAAGCTTGTTCTCCGTTAATGAACTTGTCATGTTGCCCAATCTATATTTTTATTTTCGATTTTAGGTAATTTGTATTGTTGATCTCGCTGGAGAATTTGCTTTATAAACATACCCATTTTGTTCCATCATTACATTAACCAAAAAAAAAAAAGGAAAAAGAAAAAGAAAATAGCACGTTATCTTGCTTCATGGGGCCTTAGGGGTGTCTCCGTCATTTGTTGTGTAGAGTCACTCGTACGAGGGACCTCGACAGGTATCTCAGTGTGGGGGTTGTCGTATATATCCACTATAGTGACTGTGTGTTGAAAATGCCTAATTGGGAAATACAAGGAGAATCAAAGATAATAAAGAGAACGAATTACTGCGAATTCTCAAGCAAGGACTCTACAAAGAGAATCAAAGAGAATAGCTAGAGCGAATTAAGCAAGGTCTCTATAGAAGGAACCGAAGAGAATAATAAGAAAGAATTAAGAACTCTACAAACAGAATAAAGAGATATAATATACATTGGGGAAGTGTCCTGAAAGGGATCACCAAATTCTTAGCTTTAGCAAGCCTGTTGTAAGTTGAGTAAAAAGATCCCTTGTAGTACTTTGTTACCCGCAATATAATACTGGTTGTGAACTTTGATTGTAAACTCATTTAAATGCCGGAAGTTGGAATGTACAGTCGCAACAACAGCTCATGTCAGATTCGGAAGGTGCATCACATTATTTATAAATCAATTGTGATTATTAAAATTATGGTTTTGAAGAATCACAAAATGTTCTCATCTGGAGCTGACAATGTACTCCTGTCGTTCTAGTTTGAAACACGGATACGATACAGCTAAATCATCTACAATATGCATATTTATTAATTCGAGCCTCACGACGGGATTGTAATCGAGGGGTTGTTCTGCGTCTAACCGGAATTCAATTCTGCAAGACTCGGCTGTCGCTTGTATTCGCTACTACTATCGTGGGTACAATCCTCTTTTAATCCCTTACTTTCACTACTTATGGAGTCTTGCTTACGTGAGACCAACTGCGTTTACACTGAGCTCTTTGGGACTGAAAGTCTTTTCGGTCTTTTAGGTTATTAAGAAGCTTATGTTAAGAATCTGCAAGCTCTTTCGCTAGAGCAGTGTTTCGATCTTTGGGAAAATTGAATGTATTTTCAGTAACTGCAGCTTCAACAGTCGATCTTTTCGATTGTGTAGTTCCTTCAGGGAGTTCCAAGTATTTTCTTTTATAGTCTGTTCTGTATTAGTATTGTAATTGCTCAATAATCTGTTCTGTATTAGTATTGTAATTGCTTAATAATCTGTTCTGTATTAGTATTGTAATTGCTCAATAATCTGTTCTGTATTAGTATTGTAATTGCTTAATAATCTGTTCTGTATTAGTATTGTAATTGCTCAATAATCTGTTCTGTATTAGTATTGTAATTGCTTAATAATCTGTTCTGTATTAGTATTGTAATTGCTCAATAATCTGTTCTGTATTAGTATTGTAATTGCTTAATAATATTGGTTATGACTCCCACTCATCGATTACCACTATTTGGTTTACTTTACTGTTAGGTCTACGATTAGTACTCTTTGTTCTACGCTCCGACTACCACTCTTTGTTCTATGCTCCGACTACCACTCTTTGTCACTGCGCTTCGGTTACTACCTTGATAATTATTTTGGTATCATTTTCGCTCGGCACTATTAGTATTTGAAACCTATTATTAATATTGCTCTGGGCTGTGGGAGTCTTCCAGTCCACCCCTTTGCTGTGTATGTGGACACACGCCGTTCTTTGACCAGTCCGCGGTCCATTTGAACATCTGAAATTTGTATCTAAGATGTGTTATTGTTCTTTTAAATGTGTCTCTTTAAAGTGTGCGTATTTTAAAATGTGTCTTATACAAGTGTTGTTTTCTTTTAGAATGCGTCTTAAAAAAGTGTCTGATAATTCCACTTTCATCATTCTTGTGTCTTATAATTCCTGCTTATGAACCCATGTCTTGTAATTATCATACCATATCTTATATTTATCATCCCATGTCTTATAATTCCAAACATCCCCATTTCCTATAACTCCTCTCGTTTCTCTGTCAGTTGCTTAGTTTCACCTAGCCTCCCTGGTTATGTCCCTAGTTGCACCAAACTGTGCCTCGAAATGCAAGTATGACCACAGTTGAAACTTCCAACGCTTTGTATGCATGTGATGGACAATAGCTAAACCAAGAACAAAGAACTAAACAATAGCGATGCCCAGAAACTCCGCAATTACGCGCTACTTTCAGATACCAGGGCGACAAGAGAACATGCCAAAGCAAAAAGAAGAACGTCAAGATAATAAAAAAACGTCAAGATAATAAAGAGAACGTCAAGACAATAAAAGTATGAACAAGAATAAAAGGTATCATGAGAATTAATGGTATCCAAAGAACAAAAGAAAGAAAAGTAAAGATAAAAGAGAGAAAAGTAAAGATAAAAGAGAGAAAAGTAAAGATAAAAGGGAGAAAAGTAAAGAAAACAAGAGAGATAATACCATTAGTGGAGTGAAAAGTGAAGAACAACAAACAAAACTGGGCCATTTGTAATTTACAAACCGCACACAGCCGAAAATCCACCAACAAACACGAACGATAATTGTCAGACCAATGGGCAGTTGTTGCACTGCAAGGCGTAGCTGCAAAAATGGGCAAGAAAATCAGGGTATTTTTTTTGTGCACTGTGACACGACCCCGGATAACAGGACATTTCTCTACCAAGAAATGATATAATATCGAAACACTCTGGAAAGAACGATGAAAGAATTTAGCGAGGCGCTAGTGCGTAGTTCTTCAGGTGTTGAGGAGCTTGAGATTGAAGAAAGCAAGCACCGACTCCGTCCAACGATGCACCCTACTGTTACGGCGCCAAATCTCCACACGTTTGTGGTTGATGAGGAGCAGCGAGAACAAGCCGAGGCGAAAGCCAAGCAACACGGGGAAGGCCAATACAACCCCAATGTGCACGCTGCGTTGTACCATCCCATGCGCCATAACAAAGAAGTTCCCAACCAAGAGTTTAACCTTCTCGAGTGGTTTGAAACTAAGAAGACAGACCAAAGGTACCGTGACATTGAGTTTGTCAGAAGCAACGGTGGAGCCACCGGTGGTCCTGCCAGTGGGCTGGCTGAGGAGCCCCGTGCGTATCAACCTCGTATCTCATTCGATACAATCGATTTACAGTATGCTCATGATGACGATATGGACGATAGTGACGGCGAGGATTTCCGTGGTAGAAGCAGAGGACGCTCCCCCATGGGACTGCCGAACCTGCGACTGCCCATACATTCACCAGGCCGTAAATATCACCACTCGCTTTCTCCTCTGAGGAACTCAGGATTGGACATGTCCGAGATCCAGCGTCTTTTGAAAGCTCCAAGAACTGACTACCCTACCCGTCCCATCATCACACACAGGGGTTGCACCTTCACTAGAGTGCACCCACAGTTTGAAAACTTGTATAAGGCAAGCGTTCCGCATCGCAAACCGGTGCTCCCCAGGAGAGTCATTTTGGTGTACATCCTGGGCCGTAAACACACCTGGGTCGCTTTGGACTGGATTCTACAGAAATTCATCGAGGACGGCGATAGAGTCGTGGTGGTGTCCTCCATAGAATCAAAACAAGTGCTTAGTAGAGGACGCAACTCTGTCAATGCCACACAGCCAATGGTTGCGAAAACCCCAAAAATGCGCATGCGCCAACGTAACCGTCCAGACTTTATCAAACATATCGCTCAGGATATCATGCAGTACATTTTGCGTGTCGTGAACCCCAACGTGATTGCCAGCATCTCCATCGAATTGGCTGTGGGCAAAACAAAGAACGTCATCAAAGAAATGTACAAGTTGTATGAGCCAAACTTGGTGTGTGCAGGTACAAAACCAAACTCTGGGTACGGTGCTCCATTAAAGCTGTGGCTTTCACTGAAATTGACCGACCGGTTGGTGAAAAACTTCCCTATCCCTGTTATCGTGGTGCCTGCCATGAATATGAACAAGTTTGAGTTGCGTTTGGAAGCAAAACTTAACAAATACAAGGAACCCGTGTTTGATGATGAGGCTAGCGGTGTCCAGTGTGCCACCTCGGACCACGAACAAGACGAAGAAGAAGATGGTGAAGTTTCATCTATAAATTCGGAATCCTCGCTAAACTCTTCAATCTCTGAAACAACGGTCGACAGCGAGGGCTCCTACTCTTCCTACGACGAAATCAGCAAATTGTACCTTGATTATAAAGCAACCCTTAATAAGTCATTAAAAGCATTATCCACAAAGCCCTTCACCGAAGACTTGTTTGCAAACTACTTGCGTATTATCTCAGATAAATCAACCGAGTTGTGCGAGCAGGTGCGTGAAATCAACCCCGATTTCAAAGGTGATGGTGCCAAATTGGCACGCGCAATCACCGGATCCAACTCTTTTGGTCTGGTACCATACAAGACAAAATCTCTCTTGGACCCAATAGAGCCAGCTACAACTACAACCTCAAACTCCTCCGCTCCCTCAGGAATATCTTACAAGGAAATGAAACGTAACTTGATGTTGAATACTCAAAAGAAAGTTGACTCGTCTCCTACAAACTCATCTTCTAACCCAGCAATCATAGTTAGACCTCCACTGAGTCTGCCCTTGCTGTTTGAGTCCGAACCACGCAAAACATCTCTCAAATTCGTCAATTTGGAAAAACCGGGCACAAAGCCTGATGAGAACTCAAAACGTGGTAAACCTCCAAAGAGGCAACAGCTGTTGAAAAAGTCGATTTCTTATGACCACGACGGTAAGGGACTGGCAAGACCAAAGTTGGAACCACTCAAATCACACCCTGATATTACCGCAACATTCATGGATTCCTCGGATTCCGTCAACAAAAAGAAACCAAAAGGAAGCAAGATGAAAAAGTTTTGGAAGATCTTTTCATAGATTTCTATAGAGTTTTATAGATTGATACAAGATTTAATGGAATAAGAGTTTATAAAAGCTAAAACATATTGTATATTATACTATAGATCTGAAGTCCATAGTCAGTTCATTCTATACCTGTAGACAGAAACATTCTACATTCTATACCTGTAGACAGAAACATTCTACATTCTATATCAGTTCTATATCACTATTAATAAAAATAAGAATAAAGGATCTCTTTTATGAATTAAAAATACTCACTATAAAAGGTAATCTATATGTTGGCAGTGGTGATTCCAGGGTCGTTAATTAACAGGAATAACAAGAATCATTTATCTGTGGTTCGCTGCAAAAACTGCGCATACAAATTTGCAACTAAAATATATACAAACACAACCGCTCAAGAAATGAAAGTAACGAAATTTAGTATGATGGTATTTGTTATTGCAAGCAGTAATGCAATTGCGTTGCAGGCTATAAACGAGGACCAAATGGATGCATTTGCCGTTGAAAGAGTTAACGTCGAAGCAGTTGAAGTTGAAGTTAACGCTGATGAAACATCGGAAGGATTGCATGTTCAAGGGATCTTAAAAGACAAGTTGAATGGTTTGAAGAACAAGAAGCTGAAGCTGAATCAGAAAGAAAAATCTCAGGAGGAAGAGGATGACGAAGATGACGGCGGGAGCTGGAACCCAGGGTACATAAAGAAAAGTAAGTCCAAAGATAAATTGAAAAAGAAGGTCAATGGGGACGCTGGGGTGTTCTTTGATATTGGATTTGGAAAACTTGATAATGAGAAAGAAAACTCTGGTGGTGATTCTTCAGAATCTCTGAAGGGAGATTCCAATACTCTGATGGATTAAGAAATTGGATAGTTGCAATAAAACAGAGGATTCTTTGTATTGAGCTTGTAAGCGTAGCAACCCACCAAGAAACCCGTTCACTTTACCATTGGCCGAACCATTAAACAATCTGCTAAAGAACTGGAGCAATACTAACGGATGAGTGATGAATAGACGATTACACACACAGAATGAATCGTCAAATCGATTAAACTTCATAAAACCAGAATCACTACACTATATAATGAATTCTTCCTCACATATTCAATGTCAATTGGGATACATGCAAACTCTTTTATTGGGTTGTCTGTAGCGTTTCTGTCTCACTATATTTACTGAGATCTTACTGTCTTATTATTGTCCGACCGAATCCACAATCAACACAGGGAACTACCCATTTCAAGATAGCTGAGAGAACATGCTTCCCCAATTCAGCCACTATATCGCACATTCACTAAACATCGCGTAAGCGCACTCACAGTCTCTCGCTAGCGCACAAAGTGTCATAGCGCACCCATAAAGTGTCTCGCTAACGCAAACCAATCGATTCATTAAACACGATTACTCAGCACTTGATAATCCACTTCAAAAAAAAAACGATCAAAATCAAAAAAGTCTACCATGAAATTGATTAGCAGCGTGGGAATCGTGGCTATACTATGGCTCTGTTTCCGGCAAGTTCATGCCGTGGCGATGGACGATGGGGTATTCTTTTCCGGTATGATCCCTTCTCATCAGCGATACAGAGAACAGATGGGCGGGCCCGATTTATTGAATCTTGCCAGTAAGGGCAAGGGACTCCAGGAGTTCGTGCCTGTGACGAAATCAATCAACCAGAGCGAAACTCACTTGTACTCGTTCAAGGTGAACATGACGGGGAATTTGGGCAAATTCCACCTGTATCTTGTGTTTCTCAGTGGGAACATATGTCTGAATCCACCCAACGTTGGGCCTCTGGACCCCAGCTTGACTGTGTACTACTCCACGAACTCATCCATTTTCGATGACAACAGCAAGTCGACGATGGCACAATTCCAGGATGGCTATTACCTGGAGTTGGTTGATATCGGAGACAGCGTGCTGGTTTCGAACGAGACGTATATCTACATTGTCGTGCGGGCCCCCGAGAACACCAACTCCTCGGCACAATGGAGGTATCAGTTGGGTGTATCTCAGAATGACCTCGTGCACCAGTGGGACGACCGTCCGTGGGCGGAGGTGGTTGATACTGACGAGAACCTGGCGTTGGTTGTCAGTGGTAACTTGACGGTACCCCCAGGCACAAATCTCTCGCAATGGCACCCGAACGACTCCCTCACATCTCTCTACATATTCTCCTACAAAGACAGTAACTACTTTGACCTGGTCAATGCCAGTTGGTGTGCGGTGCGTAATGGCCCCGCCATCTTGACTAAAAAGGACATGGACGTTTCCATCACAACCCGCAATGGTCTTGTTCAAGAACAATATTTCATCACTGGCCTTAACGCATCTTCACGCTACATTGGCTACATTATCACAGACTACCTTTTTGACGGGATTCTCAGTGGTGGTGCTGTGTATAGGCTGTTTCAGTTTGAAACAATGAACTCATCAGCGTGCGAACTCATACACGATTTAGATTTTTGCAGCGGTGTCGCCTACTCGGTGCCTGCATCACCAAACTTATCCAGAAACGAAACTAGAGACTTGTACGATAATCAGGCAAAACTGTTGTACCAAAATTTTTCAAAGGCATTGCAACAGATTGCCTGTGAAACAACCGAGGATGCAAACTACTCCCCGATAGCAACTTGTGAGCAGTGTGCTTTAGACTATAAACAGTGGATTTGTGCAGTGACAATCCCAAGATGCACTACCAGAGACGTGAGTTGGGGTCTTATTAGAGGGGTAAATGAGTCCCGTAACCAATTCATCAACGAAGTGGTTCAACCTGCAATTCCGTACATAGAAATCCTCCCATGCTTGGATGTTTGCAATGCCATTGTTCGCTCTTGTCCTGCGGACTTTATGTTTATGTGTCCCAGAAAGGAGCAGTCTATCGTCATGTCTTACTTTTGGGCTTTGAATATGAACGATACAACTCCACTGTGTAATAACGTGACTTATAATGAGAACATCAATTTAGCTTTGCTATATTAGAAAATGAAGCACTTTGAACTTGAAAGTCGTGAAGATACTTGAACACTTGAAGATAAGAGATACAAGAAAAGAAAAAGACTTGAAGGTTAAAAGACTCAGTAATAGCGAAAACACATGCAGAACAAAATACGCAATCCCAAATCGCGCGATCTCAAAACGCGCAATCCAAAGCATAGCAATCCCAGACTGACATGGGTAGCAAACTGTAGACAGAGCAATCAGAAACTGACAGTTCAGGTCACGACTGCACCAATAAGGACATTTGTGGTGTATGGATGAGCTAATGTGCATCTATCCAAGCAATACAGCATCCCAATATCAATATTTAAGGTTGATAAGAAACAAGCATAGAAGGACGCAATCCTCAATCACTGGGGATCGAGATATGTCCATATAAATATTTATATCAACAAATGAACAAGATTCATGTTCATCATATACATTTAGATCTATAAGATTATCAATTATCCATAACGATGATAGATTTATACAGTTCCTGTTCATATTCACTATAATTAACAATTCAATGTCAGTATAATTAATGTCAATGTAATTAACAATCCAATGTCACTGCAATAACGATTCAAAGTAAACTCATCCCTATTATTAAAGATTTAAAGAAAACTCTATAATTAAGAATTCAAAGCAAACCCTTAGAGGATTGCTCCATAATATAACGTACAAGCTTTATAACTTTGAAACGCCAGTGGTAAGCCAGGGTGAGAACCGGGAGTATGACCACGGAACTGCTTGCCTAACCAGTGCATAAAGATATGCCTACGGTTACGATACCTAATTTTAAGTTTTAGGGGGTGAGAATAGATGATGGGCTATGGAACGATTCGCATGAAAGAAAATAGAAATGTCATGGAACTAGTTTTTCTGGCTCCCCAAGCCAGAATAGCACCAGAAGATCCAAGACATTCAAGAGATCCAAGAGATCCAAGAAAATCAAGCTAGCGCATCATTAGCCCGGTACTGTCCAGTTTGTTCCAGCGGTGTGCACTGATGTTATAATACCCATGTGAGTATCGGCTATAGCTAATTACAACTCAAGCTTGTCAGTATTTATCCCAAAAAGAAATAAGGTTTAAGAGCAACCAATCCCTAAAGTCTATCGCTTTGATCAACTCTATCTTTATTACTGTTAACATTCTCTGAATACTTCCCTGTGTAACTGTCCACCTGTGTATTGTAGTTTATAAACATCTGCTGGAATGGTTCAAGTGTGCTATCTGTGGTTATGATGTTTGTCTTCTGTGGTTATGGTGTTTGATTGTAGTACTACTGGTTATGGTGTTTGATTGTAGTACTACTGGTTATGGTGTTTGATTGTACTGCTTACTGATTATGGTGTTTGACGGTACTGATGGTTATGGAGTTGGATTGTACTACTGGTTATGGTGTTTGATTACTGCTGGTTACAGTGTTTGATTACTGCTGGTTACAGTGTTTGATTACTGCTGGTTACAGTGTTTGATTGTACTGATGGTTATGGTGTTTGATAACAGTGAATATTGGTCATGACCAATGTCACGATCTAAAAAACCTTCGCTTATAAGACATATATGACTGCAATTAATAGAGAATATGGCTATTATATCAAACAAAGCCCAACATTCTATGTCTGGTATCTTCCCAGTTTTGCTTTGAACCCAACTATATCGAACATTTACACTTCTATGACTCTTTAGGCTCCTGGACTAAATAAGTAAGTAGCAAGACCAAACATAAGTAGCAAGACCAAACACGGGACCTGCGATTGAGTTACTAAATAAGCCATGCCCAACCCAAAAGCATAATATGGATAAGGAGGTTACAAAAGCTCTCACCACCCTATAGATAGAGAACAAATTAGGCTTCCGCGTGAGCTTCTATAATCATTACACAAGGGGCATCTAAGATTCTAACCGAAATGCACAGATTAACCATATGTTATGGCTCATAATACACGCCTGACGGATATTGCTATTTCAATTGGCCCGCATTGATATTCCATCCAGGAAAGAAAACCACATTAGGCGAATTCATTGCTACATTATAAACCCGCTTGTTGCTTATCTGAATTACGTCATGCATATCTGCCAGAAATGCATGGTCCAGGTGACTAAACACGATCAAGGTTATAGCAAGACGCTGCATGGTAATCGCAATAATACTCCATATTTACAATAATCGTAAGATTGCCCAACTTTCTTTAAGGTATAGTATTTCCAAATAAGGCAGCTCGGTTGGGAATATCGTCTAGGCATTAAGGTTTTAATCCTTGCACTTTCGGAGCTTGCACTGTGAGCGTGGTTGCGAGCTACTGCTACCCACTATACTATGTATCTGTAACGGTTGAGAACTCTAGTTGGAATCTGCCGATGGCAGAGTAATCCCGCTTTGTGATCAGTTTGAAAGAACGATATACTTGCTGCATTGCGGTTCTTGGATTCCGAGGGCTTTCCGGCCATTGTTCCAATTGAGCATTCCAAACTGGTTATTGAGTTCGAGGTGATCTTTGAGTCCAAATTGTTCTTTGAATCAAAATTGGTTTCAAATACGAATTGCGAATCCAAATTGGTCTTTAGGTCCGAAGTCTGAAGTCCTGATTGTTTTTTATATTTTGCTTCTCTTGCTGTGCGAACCTCCTTTAGAATTTGCGGCTTCTTCATTGATTGATCATGTGATTCGTCATGTGCTATATGGTCACATGGCATCCTATCTGAGCTAGTATGAAAAAAAAAGACACTCGAGACGCGTACTTTAGCATCATGAGTGACAAGGAACACTTACCATGGTATGTATATGTCAATTTTAACAGCCAATAGAGTACTAACATTGTAGGGTTGAGAAGTATCGTCCCGACTCTCTTGAGGAGGTGTATGGGCAGCAAGACATCGTTGATACCGTGAAGAAATTTGTACACGAGGGAAAGCTCCCACACTTGCTCTTTTACGGACCACCAGGGACAGGTAAAACTTCAACGATTGTTGCGCTTGCCAAGGAGATCTACGGGCCCAACTACAAGAACATGGTGCTAGAATTGAATGCTTCTGACGATAGAGGAATTGATGTTGTCCGTAATCAAATCAAGAACTTTGCACTGACACAGCAGATTTTTGCGCGTGGATTCAAATTGATTATATTGGACGAAGCGGATGCCATGACATCTGTCGCGCAAAATTCTCTCAGACGTATCATTGAGAAATACACTAAGAACACTCGATTCTGTATATTGGCCAATTACGCACACAAGTTGAATCCTGCATTGATTTCAAGATGTACTCGATTCAGGTTCCATCCGATTTCGCAAGAGGCGATAAAATCGCGTATACAGAATGTTGTAGTGAAGGAGCAGATAGAGCTTTCCGATGATGCGGAATCTGCGTTGTTGAAGCTTTCCAACGGTGATATGAGAAGAGCCCTCAATGTGCTTCAGGCGTGTAAAGCAGCCACTCTGGGAGAGGATACCATTATCGATCAAAACTTGATATATGAGTGTATCGGTGCTCCACACCCACAGGATATCGAAGCTATCCTTGATTCAATCTTGAAGGATGACTGGACCACAGCATACAAAACATTGACACAGTATAAAGCAACCAAGGGTCTTGCATTGGTGGATATGGTCACTGGTTTCATCGAGGTATTGGGCCGTTACGATTTGAAAGCAAAAACAAGAATCAACATATATCGTGGCTTGAGCGAAATCGAATACGGTATCGCAAGGGGTGGTAACGATAAAATCCAAGGTACAGCCATCATCGGAGTCATTAAATCGGCAATGGAGTTCCAGTCGTAGAGAGCATGTGGAGAGTCACCCAAGCTCTCTCGAGAGTTAGAGATACGTCTTGAAAAGTATTTAGGTTATAAGCTTAATGTATTTGTGTAATATTCCTTTAGCGGACCATTTCCTGGGTTGGAACAACTTATCTGTAGAGCGGTCAGCGAAACAAAGCCCAGTGATCAGTAACGCTTTAAGTAGCTAATTGACCAATTGCCTATCGCCAATTGTCTTGTGAAATTGTCTTAAGGAACATCTTGACACGTTATGAGAAACGAGAAACCTCTTGATGGCAGTAGTTCGATTCAACGAGAAACCTTTTGTAGCCCGTATTAATTTAGCGAGAAACCTCGTTTCGGCGGGAGTTCAATTCTTTGGCAGGAATCAAAATGTAGGCTATTCGTTTGGCCCTTGATAGAACTGAGACTGTACGGATGTAGATATGCACTTACGGTAGTTACTGCAGTTCGAAGAGCGTAGTGAACTAACGAATCTTCAAAAGAACAAATCCAACAAGCTACCGGAGTAAATGAAGCCAGTGGTCTACTAATGGTCTGCCAATGGCCAATGGGAGTAGCAGGTAGCAGCACAAAGAATAAACTATGGGGAGAATCTCCGCCTTGAAATTCGCTCTTTGGAGTTGCAATTAACTCTCTACCTAAACACTTAACTACAGTGTTTAAGGAGTTTCAATTAGCTACCACTTCTGGAGCGTCATCGTCCAAATACCTGCACAAAGCCCCTAACTGCTCTCTCCGTTCTCCCCTGCAACCTATTGGATCAATGTTACAATACAAGGAGAAAAACAAAAGTATCTGATTGTTTGCTTTGTGTTTCATCTGTCAATTGATATTGTGTAACTATGTGTTTTCTTTTTCTTTTGCAAGTCGGAATTGCTTTACAGCAAACCACCAACCGAGGTGGAGGGCACGGTGAGAGATAGGGACTTTGAGTAATAGTCATTTTATAATTGGGGTTGTATATGCTGATAAGGTACGGTTCTTTGATTCAGTACAGAACAATAGCATTATGCAGTAAGTATTACAAGGGGTAGGATTTACCAGTAGTCTTTTTTACGGGAAACGCATGCTCTATTTTCATACCGAATGGTTTTTCTTCGTATTCTCATGTGTAGATTGAGTATCCTTCTATTGTCAATGTGGGGATGAGCGTAGTTTATGAGTGTTAGGATGTGATTCAAATGTGGTTCATGTGGTGCATGTGTTGTATGTTATTCAAATATGGAACATGTGGTTGGTTCATGTGGGCTTTATTCAAGCTTTTGGTGTTGCTATTCTTTTCTAGCATTCATCATCAGGTCATTGGCTTTTCCTGGGACCATAAATTCTCATTGCTTTTATCATACAGAGCAATCCAGAGTGATCCCATTCTCCCACTTGACCGACTTGATCATTGCTTATACCAAAGGTTGCTTCTCCTCCTTTTAGATTACCCCTACCACGCACATAAAATATCCTTCTAAATACCGAAAACCGAAAACCCCTAAGTTTTATCATGTATCCCAACTCAACTTTACACAATATGCATG
This sequence comes from Kodamaea plutei, assembly GCA_030705055.1. Classification (NCBI taxonomy): domain Eukaryota; kingdom Fungi; phylum Ascomycota; class Pichiomycetes; order Serinales; family Debaryomycetaceae; genus Kodamaea; species Kodamaea plutei. Next base: position 290 of record JANIWJ010000025.1, on the reverse strand, counting down.
ACATGTAAATCATAAGAACAAATATTAAAAAATTATAACATTGCATATCACAAATCTCACAAAAGGACAATAAAAACAAAAGCAAAAAAAAAAATCAAAAAAAAAAAATTCTATGAACCAAAAATCTACGAGAAAAAAAAAAAACCATACAAAAATTGCATACAAAACAAACTTAAATAAAAAAATCAAAAAAAAAAATATAAGGGAAAAATTAAAGAAATCAAAAAATGCTAACAAAACCAAAAAAAAAAAAAAAAAAAAAATTCAAACAAACCAAAAAATAAAAGAAA